>SNQJ01S0309168.1:0-10024 GCA_010110895.2 Picea sitchensis
CCTACGCATTTCTTCACCTTCATCAAGAGTCCAATTAGGATTTTCTGGAGGCTTATTTGGTGTAGAAGGTCCCTTTTTTGGTGGCATGTTGGCCAAGTATCACTTTTGAATCTTGATTTTGAGGTGGTTCTTCTAGACAATATGAATTCTGTTCTATCTCCCAATTTTCAGCCCTTCTGGGTATGAAACTTTATTTTAGGTAGTTCTATGATATTTCTTCTTTTCAATGCCACATGTCTGATCAAAATTGGATGTGCCAAGTGGAATTTACGGTAACTTCCTCACAACTTGCCGATTTTTGGCCTTTCCAGGAGATCTCACTTGTATAGAATTCCTCGCACAAAATAATTGATATCAAATTGTGAAACTCACACCCAAAATACCACAGACTGTCCACGATCCAATGCAACTAGTCCCACTCAATTTGGATACTCTAGCAAGAAGTTATGATTGTTTTACCTGGAACACCTTCTTGAGACTAGTCAATAGGACTAGTCAGATACCCTATCCACTAGAGCTATCCACCGCTCAGAAAATCATCCGTGCATGTTACTTTTGGCCTACATTATTTCACAACTACATCCATGCCATGAAACGATGTGATAAGTGCCATCTTTACGCCAGCAAAGCATGCGCACCACCTGATCTTCTACATCCAGTCATCACCGCTAGTCCCTTTTGTAAATGGGGCATCGACTTCATCACTTGCAACCCTACATCCAACAACAGACACAAATACATAGCCATTGAAATTGATTACTTTACCAAGTGGGTTGAAGCCATGCCTACCTTCAACAACACCGTTGATACAACAACGCATTTTTTCTTTAACCACATCATCTACTGCTTTGGAGTACCACTCCAACTAGTCTCTGATCATGGGAAACATTTCAAG
Source organism: Picea sitchensis (assembly GCA_010110895.2). Classification (NCBI taxonomy): domain Eukaryota; kingdom Viridiplantae; phylum Streptophyta; class Pinopsida; order Pinales; family Pinaceae; genus Picea; species Picea sitchensis. Next base: position 896 of record SNQJ01S0309168.1, read on the forward strand.
AATGAGATTTTCATGGAACTCTCATCCTGGTTAGGCTTCTCCCATGAGTTTGTCTCACCATACTACCCTCAGTCCAATGGATAGGTAGAAGCAATTAACAAGGTCTTTAAAACCATGTTGCAACGCATGGTTAACAAACATAAAACCAATTGGCATCATATGTTATTTTCTGCACTCTAGGCTTATCGTACAGCCATCAAAACTACCACTGGTTTCACACCTTTTCATTTAGTCCATGAGGTTGAGGCCACTCTTCCCATCAAGTGCGAAATTCCCACCGTACGCACCACTATTGAGATATTACTCGACACTGCCCCAATAGAGCAGAGTTTGTTGAACTTAGAATCCCTGGATGAATATTGTCAATCTTCATTACAGAACAATGAAGAAGCCAAAAAATGATCAAAATCCACCTTTGATCTCCATGTCAACCTTCTCTCATTTAATGAAGGAGACCTCGTTCTCGATTGCGATATCACTCACGATACCCTTGGCCATGGAAAATTCGAGTCCCTATGGCATGGACCGTACATCATCCAACATTGCCTCACTAAAGGTGCATACATCCTAACCTCCCCAAAGGCCATCCTCTCAAGGAACCCATCAACGGGTTGTACTTAAAGAAATTTTACGCCTGAGCATAGCTATACTACACTAAGATTTTTATTTTTTGTACATCTTTTGTAGAGTTTTTAGTCTTCTTTTATCCATACCTCCTGTCTAATCTATCACTCGTGTTGGACAAGCGCACACCCCATGCACGCCTATTTTCCCAAATGGAACCCCCCCCCTATGTGGCTCTACCCATTATAGCCTTGCATTCATGCATGGGTCACCATCGATCGCCCACGCATTTGGGGGGACACAACCCTAAAAACCCACCGCACGACCATCTGTACGGTCCTACCCAAAAATTGACACCTAACTACTGTACAAGAGGATGATACCACTAACCTGACTCTCGTACCTACCAGATTGACTTCCTCACACTCCTGGAATCTCTGAATTTTCTCTGCAATATCCTCTCTAACCACTATAGCAGCAAGTACAAATGAGGTGGCAATGTGGGCCCTACAACTATATATAGGCCTTTTTTGCCAAACTTCCAGACTCAATTCTGGGAGCTCCGAGCATCCATTTTTTTATCCATCTTTAGCCACGGGATCAACACCTCGTCATCTACATCAAGACAGTCCCTGGGCCATTTTTCATCCTCAACCCCCCGGGAGCCATTTTTCCATACCCCGTTCAGGTACACATGCTCATATTCAAAATTATCAAATAAACGGTTATATGTTTGATTATCTTCAGATATTGTTCACATCGGGTATTTGGTTGTCATGAGTGTAGGTACTTGGTCATCACACGCCAGTGCGACCCCTTCAGGTATATAATCAACAATGGGATGTAATAATTCCCTCTGAATCTCAATTGCATCTCCAGTCACACCCTCTGAAATTTTCCTTTAGGGTCCCTATATCTGGCTCTACAGTACTGTCACCTCCACTGCATTTTGGGTACTGTCACCTAGTAGCACTCTCCCCCACATGATTTGTCCCATTCATAGGCCCCCTTGGCACTTTGACACTCATGATGTTTTCAACCTTTAGGGATGGGAGTCTCGATAGTCTTACATCATGTCGTGAATCAGCCACATATTCCTCCTCATTTTGCTAGCCTACCCAACGGACTCCCAGGGAACTTCCTCATGGTTTTGTTTTCACTGCACTCCCGCAGCATCATTTACCATCCATTTCATCCACCGCTAGTTTGCCCATCTTCACATTTCCCTCCATACATTTCCCTACTACAGAAACATGCCTATGGGATCCCAACCCTCCACTTATTTTTTAACCAACTTGCGCCATCCTCAGGCCAAGCCATCTTACACTGTGGCACCCATTTCTATATCTGCATTATTATCCCCACTGATTTTTTAATTATTTTTGTAATTAAGCCTTTGTTTCCAGCATTTTACATAGCTTTTTGTCATCACCTTTAGAGACCTTCTTCCTTTTTGGAAAACGCAACCCATGTCTCCCTTGGTTGGGGAATTCCTTATCACCTACTCCTATTCACATCATCCATAAACTCTGAGTATCCCAGAGGCCACCTACCTCTGCTCTCTGAGTTTGTTCACTTTGTCCTGCCTCTGGCACAACTTATCCCACGTCTCGTTGTCCCCCTGACATTCGACCTAGTTGAACGGTTGCGGCCACTTATACTTCGCATATATCCCCAACCAAGGGCAGTATTGAGTCTCCATGCATCTTGACTTCATCCATGTACCTCCTTAGTTCCTGACCTCACCTAGTAGATTTCACAAATCCCTTTTCTTCTTGGAGTCATGTCTCCCTTTTTGTCGACATCAACATAGTTTCCAGAAGGGCGACAGTATCTTGACTCTCATTACCTTTAAAATGAGGAATCTCAGACAACACAGGGAGAACCATCATTTGTCTCTGCTGTCATTGACCCCCATAACATTCAACTTCAACACTTTCTCATGTTACGGTGGGTCATACTTTCCGACTATTGCAGTTGTTTTATATATTTGTCGAAGACCTCTGAACTTTGTTGAGCTATCAATGCCCACAGAATCCATGATACTTATTACGGGTATCATTGCCTACTGTTCAGAGTATTGTTCCTCATCATAATTTTCCTCTGCCTTTATCAAAACTTCCCCCGAGGTCGTTGCAGTTGTCTACATCAACACACAGTTTCAATTACTATACAACACCCTTTTTTTCCAGTTACATGACACAAGCATGGGGCATGCCCGCCTCATTTGTACACAATTTATTTTCCACACCTTGCGAAAGGTTGGGTCCTAAAGGTTCACTTCTCCATCCAATGGGTCACTCTTGATACTCTCACTATTTCTCTTTCTTACAACGGTACACTCAAAAGAAGAAACAATGATGAATTTTTGCTATCCATATGCTTCTAACCTCATCCATCAGGGGGCATCTGTTATCACTGAATTTTCATCCACAAATGGTTACAGGAATCTAGCATCTTCAAATAGCTATTAGTTCACCCATGGACCAAAATTACTAGAAAAGCATTCCCAGAATGTCCAAAACTATACAACCAGTTATAAAATCAAGATGCACTATGACTATACAGGGTGTGTGCACACATGCGCCATCAAGAAACATAGAAAACGTTCACGTGCGCACGATGCATGACTGTGGATGCTAAAAGCCATGGACACCTAAGAATGACGCATTTATGATATTGGTCGGCCTCCCACCCACTTCTCGTTCATATTCCAAGTCGATTTGACATCCAAATCTTTGCTGGATCTGGCTGAGTGGCTGGTCAAAGACCTAAAGGTGCCCTAAACAACCCCTTTTCACACTAAAAGCTGGTTGCACAATACCTCAAAGTGGTGCTATAAAATAAGGCCATGGGTGCACTACATCTTCAAGGAATTCATTTGCAAGGTTATGTTGCTGCTATTCTCTTGGGGAATCCTCTTTTCTCATCAAGAGAATACTAGCACCATTCCATTTAAGCTATTCACATCACCCTTTGAGTGGATTAGCTTGGGATTCTTTCACCATTTCTTTCAAGTTTTCAAGTTGTAAGAAGAGCTCAATCTTTGGGGTCCAAGAGCCCTCCCTTGGAGGAAGAGGGGACCCAAAGTCCCCCTTTCTCTTTGGTGTTTTTTTTTCACTAATACAATCCTTTCCATTGGTGACACGAGTCTTGTTTGTTTCTTGTTATTATTTCCTTATGCACCATAGTTTATTTTTTTTTATCATTCCCAGCTTAATTCTTAGCTTTGTATTTTATGCTTTATTCTTATAACCCTTTCCTTTACTGTTATCTTTCTTAGCTAACCCAAATAAGATTGTAAGCACCTCTGTTTTTCTCATTTAGGTGACAAAAGAGGCACAACAATATCTATGGATTTTATTCTAGGATTACCTAAATCAAGCAATAAATCAGTCATCATGCTGGTAGTTGATCACCTTTCCAAATATGCTCATTTCTGTGCTCTTCAACACCCATTTACAACATCCATGGTGGCTCAAATTTTCATGGATCGGCTCTTAAAGCTTCATAGCATGCCGCATTCTATTGTTTCTGATCGCGACCGAACTTTTACCAGCAATTTTTGGCAAGAACTGTTCAAGCTACAAGGCACCCAATTGCATCTCAGCACAACTTATCATCCCAGACTGATGGTCAAAATGAAGTTGTCAACAAGTGTTTGGAAACATATTTGAGGTGTTTTGCATTGGAAAAGAAAAATCAGTGGGTTCAATGGTTACCACTAGCTGAATGGTGGTACAACACTTCATACCATATTTCTCTCATACACTTCATACCATATTTCTCTCATACACTTCATACCTTCAGTTCTCTCATATTTACCAAGTGTCTCAAAGGTCCAAGCAATTGATTAAATGCTTACAGTTCGAGAGGCTATTCTCCATACCCTCAAAGAGAATTTGGTCATGGCCCATAATCGCATGAAGCAACAAGCAAGTCAAGGTTGCTCTAAAAGTCAATTTGCAGAGGGATATCAGGTGTTTCTTCGACTGCAACCTTACAAGAAAAATTCCCTAAAGGCTGACCATTGTCAGAAACTGGTGCCCAAATTTTATGGTCCTTATATCGTTCTCAAGCTTGTAGGACAAGTGGCATATCAGTTAGATTTTCCCAGTCATTCTAAGTACATCTTTTTTTTCATGTTTCTTGCTTAAAGAAGGTTATTGGAACTAAGTGCCAAACTCAAACCATCCTTCTCGAGTTGGACGAAGAAGGCTCCATTTGGCTACAACCACAAGCAGTTTTGGACCAGAATGAGCGTTCCCTGCGTCAGGGAACCATCAAGGAAGTGTTAGTCCAGTGGAAAGATACAACCCCAACAGATGCCACTTGGGAACCAACTACCATTCTGCAGCAATTTCCACATCTCAAGCCTTGAGAACAAGGATGTTTTTTAGGGGGAGGACATGTTAGGTACCTAACCCCTCACATAGGTATAATATTGTGTTTCCATGTAATAAAGGTAAATATTAATAAGGCCTAAGAATAAGGAATAATAAGTAGAATGTAATAAGATCTAATAGAAGCTTCTGCTTCTAGAAGGATCTTCCTCTAGATGGTTCTTTTGATAGACATATTTAGTATAAATAGGAGTCGAGGGTATGAGAACTTTTTCTTGGATATTATTGTAATAGAGCTCTACTCTGTTGGAGGTTTCCCCCTCGAAGAGGCAAGTGAACATTGCTCTCAGTAATCAAAATGCTCTTTCTTGTGTTATTATGGTATGATTTTGGTATTATTGTGGTGTTTTTCTGGTTATATTGTTGTTCATTTTCCGTTTCTAGCATTTTATTTATGTTCTGCATAATTTTTGTATCTGGAATATTACAAAAAATCACAACATCATTGAAGGAACAGTTGGATACGGTACTCCATAATCCGCAACAGTGTGCATAACTACTACAAATTTGCTTGGGAAAGACAAAGGTTCTCCCTCTACTTCCAACAGCTATGAAGACCAAACTTGCACAATAATTGCAAGTTCCATATCCAGGAAAGGAAGAAGTGGAGACAAACTCAGAACACTCCATGTCTAGGGGAATGTGGCTTTAGGTTACACTACCCTTGGACGCTACTCTTACATCTAGCGAGTTCACTCATTTTCCAACGCTGCAACTAGTAGGCCTCATCAAATCTTCTACTGACCAGTTAGAGCATAAGATCTAGCATGAAGAAAGGGAGGTTGACTTTTGGAAGCAAGAAATAATCCTAGAAAAAACATGAAGAATGAAGGAGGAGAAATTGAAGGTTCAAGTAGAGTAGAAAGTCGAAAAAGTAAAGGAAAAACTAACAAAGTCCTGGACAACCTTCAGAAAGACAATGCCTCAGCTGCCATAATCCAGTGCAACAGATGAGCTAGCTAAGCAGATTGAATTGGTTCAAGTAGCCTAGAATGATATAGAAGAACTAGCTAAAAATATCGAAGTGCAGTTGCGGGAAATAAAGATAGAAGTTGAATTACAATCCCACTAGCTAAAGGAACAATTGGAAAAGGTTGTTCTGGAATGAAACAATGTAAGAATAACATTGCATAAAAAGACTGTGGAGTGCACTACAATTTTCAGAGAGATCAGTGAATGGATGGGAGTCATCTCAGAGTGCAACTAGACACTGGAGGAATTTCTCTTAAAGATCCAATACCTTAATGAGGAAGTGGCCATAGCCATGGACCCACTGGAACAACAAGTGAAGTTTGATGAAATTCAGCAAGTAGATAATGATATGAACACATTGTTTGAAGCTTATACATTGGCAACAAAAGAAATATGAGAGTTTCGACCAGTATTCCAAGACACCTACCTACAAATGCATCAATTGGGCACTATCGTCGACTCAAAATGGAATTCTCTTGTTGCATCCAAACCAAAAGAGTTCACCACAAGCACAACCTAACAATTTTTTGTTGAAGCTTTAGTGCTTGCCAGGAAGTGGCAGGAAAAAGTTGAGAACTTCATGGAAGTCAGGAAGAAATCCTTGGAAATGGTACCTGAATTGGGCCCTTCATTTGGAGCTAAAGAAAAAACAATCCAAGATGGAAGTGGAAGCAAACTAGAAGTAGAAGTCAAGGATAAACAACAAGCCAACCTAGATACCATAGAAGAGATAAAGAATTGACTTGAGGCGAGTCAAGGATTGTGGTCGGAACTTGTTGGGCCCTTCATTTTGATAAACAGAAGTTGTGCAAGCCATTTTGGAATTAGACAGTCGACCAAAGGAAGGAACAAAAAGAAGAGAAAAGGGAATGTGCAACAAGAAACAGTTAGAAGGACAATGCAACAACAATTTTGGGAGAAAGAGGTTGCAACAGAATCAAGAAGAAGAGAGAACTTTTGGGTTCTCAACTAGCAATCTTGGATCCAATTATATGTATAGGGGATCAATATTATTGTAAAAGGGTTGTTGTTAGAGCCATTATTGTTACTGTTACTGTTTGTATTAGCTAAATCCTGAGATCTGGCTAGAAACCACATTGATAATGTGATAGAGTCATGTAGTACTATAGTGTTGAAAAGAGAAAGGGACTGAGATAACCTTGTTTCACAGTAGTACATAAGAATTTGATATTATCTTTGGCATGACCAATTGTATCTATATCTCAAGATGATCTTTTATTTTGAGAAGAAACATGTTATATGAAAATACAGCAGGAGACCCAAATTTTCTTGAAACTATCTTGTGTAGTTAGTCTTTTGAATCTATTGAATGTTATGTTGTGTTATATTTTATGTATGATATGATTAAATGGTTATAACTTGCATATGAATTCCATCGCAACTCTTTTTTCCCCATTATCGGTTAGGAAATTTTTTAGGACTATCAGTCCATTCATTAACGCTCAGATCACCTTAAGGATTTTACTTTGTTATCAGTCTCGTTGAACACCAGAGCCTGAGATTGCATTGCTAGCCTAATGATGAGTGTCTTTATGAGTAATTATAAAGCTATCGAGTTATCTTATTTATAATATCTCATGAACCCACGGGAGATACTTACTGTTTATCTCATCTATATTTGTCTTTGAGCTATATGCACCCTAGCCTAATCTGTGAAGTCCTCCGCTCCCCAGTCGCAACCCCGATCCCAACTCACCTAGTCTATTTTTCAAATGATCCAGATCCACCATGCCAACAATAGCAGTAGGTTGAATTTTGACTCCGAAAGAGGTAATTCCAAAAGAACTGTATTATCCCCAAGTCGAGGTCATGGGTGATGTTAAGGGAAAGGCCGAGAAATAAAAACTCCTCGACCTCGACCTGACTGACCAAGTATTGTTCCCTCAAATGAATATTAGTGTGTTTTGGGACTTGTCTCTAGATGAAATGGGAGGCATGCAGTTTGTCCCAAATCCATACTTCATCAACTTGTTTAATTCCACCATTATGCACCTCAGGGATATACCAGTCTTCGGGACCATTAGTCAGGTTGTGCGGTGCACCAAGTTTATGATCAGTCGAGTGCACGAAAGGAGCTTATGGATCGATAAAAGATATACAATTCATGCTGAGGACATACATCATATCACTGGATTGTCCCTTGAAGGAGAGGACATATATAAAGGATTCCAAGGCCCAAGTAAGCATGGGAAAAAGAAGGGTGAAGTCAGTCTGTATGAGAAATTCCACACCTAGACATGCGGACGCACAGCCAAAATTGAGCCAATTCTACCAGAGACAGTCCAAATAACATTTTACATGATCCCTAGTAAGGTTATGTGCTCATACTATAAGGGATAATACACTTTATATGATATCTTTCTAGCGTACGTTTTCACAAACAGAGAAATGTTTAAATAGTGTAGCTACTTGTTAGAGGAGCTCCTCATTTCTTGCAAGGAAGCTCAGGATAAAGGAGGAAATTTCACCTATGGCCACTTTCTCATTGCATTTGCAATGTGGAAATGGAGGCCACCCATAGGAAGATAGTTAGCACCTGCAAATAAGGGGAGCCTAGCTAAAATGTTCAAACCTTAGCATTCAAGGTCGAACTCAGAGAACATGGAGTCCAACAATGTGGAATTCCTGAAGTGGTATAACCAACTTATAGACACAACTCATTGGTTTCACATACCACATGAGATATTAAATCTAAACAAAAGGAACATATAATTTACGCTAAATCACCACTATACTTTTGTCTGGTCGAGGCATGCAAAGCCTGAGGACTTCCACACAAGGCTTCTACCCTTCTATATTGATGAAGAAACCTTTAACAAAGAAGTCATTTTATGGAACAACGTTAAGTGAAACCCTCACAATTTAGTTATCCACTACCTCTTTCCACCAGATGTTATTGGATAAATCCGTAGGTGCAGACACTAACCGATCTCCCTAGATCCACCTGGATCTAGAACAAAGCAAGACATAACATGACTCTTTCCCTAGATTCTAACCATCGAATTAAATAGGAGGCAAGGAACAAGAACATACCTTATTATTGCTTCCTATGGTCGTTGTTTCTCCCACTTCGCTCCAGTGCTCTCGTGCAGTCAAGACCAAGACAACACAAACCAACCAAAGTGAAGAAAGCACAATCTATTCAACAGTCAATCTATGTATATGATCA
>SNQJ01S0309169.1:0-10024 GCA_010110895.2 Picea sitchensis
GACTGTTGTGCTGCTGCTGGTGGTGCCCTCTGAAAACTAGGGAACCATGGTCTGGGAATCCTACTCGAAGATGTGTATGTGCGAGTAGGTATTTGGGGTCTGTTGCCTGCCCCCGAGTTCCCCTGTGCTGCATGTGGGGCTTGTGTGCCTGGAATGCCCACCATAGCCAATCTATCAGCCACCTGAGCCAAGGACTGAGACATGGTCCACTGACTAGCTAACATATCACTGATAACCTGCATGAAGGTTGCCTCTGGTTCCATGGGGGCCTTACCACTGCCCTCTGGTCGCTCATATTTGTCTCCTAGCATCCTCTCTGCCATCTGGGTCACCCACTGAACTCATCGACTTTAGTCACAGGCTGGCAGGACTAAAGCTCTGGTACCATTGTAATATCCCTGATCCCGCGGATCGAGATATTTGCTACTGATCTATTATTCTGTCTTGTAGATTTGATACATTGGGGGTTTTTGGATGCATTTCAGTTGTATGTTTGAGATCTTGATGGTTATTGCATGTGCATGTGCGTTATTGCATGTGCATGTTGCATATTTATGGTTTAAAGAGCATATAAAGGATGCATGCAGAAGTAAAGAACATCAACTGCCCAATATCATGTATAATACGGTTCGAGCATGGAAATACAATAGCCTACTGGAAATATAGAATATAAACATCAGCCAGATCTCATGGATTAGTACTGGAATACAATCAAATAACATAAAAATACCCGTGATCAGAAGATGATAGCAGATCTGATGCATGCATGAATAGATCGGCTAAAATATGTGATTCCGGCAAAGTACGATAACCGCTACTAGCTGGAAAACTCGTTCGAAAGTTCAGACCGTCGGAATACGCTGGAAACTGCTCCAAAAGAAGCGCCCTAGCCTCTAGACTGAAATGGGTGAGTGCCGGATCTCGAATCTGGTTTCTAAGGCAATGGATCTGGACCCCTGGGGGGTTTGCGCACCTCTTGGAGCACTGGATGCACCCCAAAGGATTCCACCAACGGAATCTACTGCTATATGGCTCAAAACGATCGTCTTGCCAAATAAGGAAATGGGTCAGAAGGATTTGTCCGGATCTGCTCTGAAACTCTGCATGCAACATCAAATGTCTGTTCAGAAGAGCTGCGCCCTAAATGGCTGAATGAGTCGATTTGCAAGATTCCATCGTCAGAATCTGACGATAGATGGCTCAATAGAAGCGCTCTGGCTGGATCTCAATTGGGTTGGAAGGAAACTGCAATCTGGATACGGATCTCGTGCAACTCTCCAAACCCTCAAACTGACTTGCGCCCTCACTGGTTGAGCTGCGCACTTTGCAATGGATACTCCTGAAAAGTACGGTGAAATACCTGGATGGTATCTCCGATGGGCTAGGGTGTGTCTCTCAACACCGAAACCGATCAATGGTGGTGGTTTCCTCCAGAAATCCACAAAACAGTAAGGTCGACTCTCCTCCTCCTCTGGAAACTCTCAACATCAAATCATAACAATGCATAATGAATTAGGTTGCTTTACCCTTCCTTTATAGCTTCCCGAAACCCTAATTTGTTGTTGACCTTTTCCCTCCAAGTGACTTTTACTTTATTTTATTATTCCTTGATTAAATCACTTAATTAATTAATTAATTAACTATTTTACCTCTAAAAAGTGATTTATCCATCCTGATGGCTTCTCTGGCCACTGAAAGTCACTTCTCATCATCTTATCCTTTAGTGCTCTTCCTCCCGATTCCGATGAGCTATTACACTAAGAGGCTTCTCCAAGTAATATGCCCATTATGACCTTCTTAGTGAATTTAATTAAGATATGACCCATAATAACTCAAAATTATGGAAATCGTTGGAATGCAACGAAACCAAAGCCCAGCTGTGCGAAATGGATCCTAATGATGATCGATGGAAATCGGGCCCAAATAAACCACTCAATATCTCCCGATCTCTCTGTCACCCCTATCTGGCTACTCGGGTAGGCATACCACTCTGAAATGTCGTAATGTTATAATGTCCCAAAATGGGGACATTACACATGCAACACTTTGAAGAATGAATTAGATGGTCAAGAAGAATGAGGTTTTAAACCCTAAGGTGCAACTCCTTTTGGGTTTTAGGACCAAAACCTGCAAGAGAACTATTCCTAGGGTGCAATGTCTCTTGGGCTCTAGGTGTCGTTTTCCTTATTTGGGATTACCTAGTTGAAGGATAAAAAATGGACTAAGATCAAAACCCTAAGGTGCAACTTCTCTTGGGACTTAGGTCTTTGAATCCTAGCAAGAGACTAGGTCTCTTAATGCTTTCACCAAAACTTGGACAAACAAAGGTATGGAGGGAGAGAAAGCCTTATGTCTCCTTCCTAGGGTTTCACTAGAACAAAGTAACATGCAAGAGGATAGAAATTATCACATTATACCATGAGTAAACATATCAACTTAAAGAAATTACTTATCCAAGTTGCTATGCCAAGAGAAATCCTAGTTGCAACAAGATATCATCCAAGAAATGAAAAGTATCCACAAGACAATACGTCTCCAAAGGTGCACACTAGCTCCAAGAAGACAAAGAGAGTAGAGCGAAACTTTTCTAGAGCTCTCACTCACAAGTGCGAGGAGATGTGATGATGATAAAATGAATAAGTGCTCCCTCTATTTATATGAGGTAACCAAGCACATTTGTCCACATAATTTGAGTAAAATGTCAACACCATATGCTAGAAGTGGGGCCGACCCCTAAAAGCAATGTCTACAATGATAAAACATAAAAATAATAAATCATATGGTCACATGTGTGGTGACGTCAAGCCCTCAATGGCATGGAGAAGGCCTCCAAAGGTCACGTGTCATCATCAAGGAGTGCAAGCAAGGTGAAAACCATCATCAAGTGCCCTGTCACATCATGTGGTGTCCAAGTGGCAGTAAACCCCAACATCTCCATCAAACCCTAGCATGATGTTATCATCCAAAAGGCCTAACGTCTAAGGTGTAAAGGATGGCGTCCAAGGTGGAGGAGGGTGTATGTCATCTTTGCATGTCATCCAACCATCTACCAGTACACGGTCCTCCATCCAATGCATGATAGTCTCTGGGGTGTAGAGCCCAGGTTGTGGGCTTTCTGCCCATCTTTGTGCCACCATGACCATATCTAGCAACTACAAGCCCATCTGTCCATCGTCTAAGGTACAAAAGGTGTGAGATCCTATAACTGAGTGTGTCAAGCCATCCAATGACTCAACACTCTACATCACACATGGCATATCCTGCAATAAAGGCACAATGTCCTGGGTGAAATCATGGGACCTCCTTCAAAGTACGACGTGACTCAGGTGCATCCAAATCAAATCAAAGCATGGGATCAAGTAAAGCCAATGTTCATGAGGTATAAAAGCCCTTAGATCCTACAAAGTAAGTTGTTACTTAAGATATAAGCCACATAAACAATTCACATCAAGTATCCCCTTCAAATTTCACATTAGCTCAAGACTTTATGTAAGTTGCAAGTTTGAATATGGGAGGACCATCATTAGAACCTATTAGGTGTGCCAACCAAAACAATGAAAGAAAAGACCCAAGTAGAGGGATAATGTCTAGGGGGAAGTAGGAAAGAAAATAACCCTCCAATAGTAAGTGATAGTGGTACGTGTTGGGCTTCTTTCATGGTTTATGGTGTCATTTAGTCCACTATCTGACTTGAAGCAATGATCCTATGGTCCATTATCTGACTTCAAGCAATGATCCTCATTCACATGCTAGTATATTAAACACAATACCTTATATGAAGAAAGGACTAACATACCTCATGGCGATGCTGGCTTACCATCTCCCAAACACTGTGTTGACTGGATGTGATGAGCTTGGTTGATCCAAAGTAAAAGAGGCAATCTGAGGGTGATCCAGGCAGAAATTTGTGGCCACCCACCTATTCCACTGGCTCAAACCAAGGGTTTCCACCTTGGTAGTTTTTCTACAACTTTTCGGGTCCTAAACTTCCGGGGTCGTTTGAGGCCCTAAACAACGTTTTTTGGGCCCGCCATAGTCACACTGTAGGCTTTAGCCAAAATGTGACGAAAAAATGTGTAGTCCTCGGATAGACCTTTTAAACGAGCTATTGTGCGCCCCAAACAGAGATAGTATGCAAAAGTTACGCCCTTGGGAAGTTGATGTACCAACTACCCCCATCGGGGCCCGCAAACCTTTTGGCATTTTATCTTCCGGGGTTAGGGTTTTGGATTTTCTTTATGATAAAAAGGCCTCTATAGCCTCATTGTAAATATCATCATCTTCTTATGAATGTGTAGTCATCACATCTCTTCTCAAAGATAAGCTGCCACCATTCTAGCGAGTCATTCACTCTGTAATTTTATAGTTTCTGTACATTCTCTCATTAATAAAATTGTGCATTACTGTATCTTTGTGTTTATTGCAATATTTCTGTGTATCTTGCAATATCTTTGTATATTTCATTGTTATATCTCTGCCTTCATTTTGTTCTCAAAATAATCTGGATCAGTGGTATCACAACAGGCTACTCCTTTTCGTTTCTTGTGCATGTCCCCGACGAGGTCAGGATATAGAGAGTTGCGTTTCAAGCTAGTTTCCATTGAGGATAACTGCTCTTTCCTGCCCAAGTGGCCTCCCATGGTGGAAGAGAAGAGGAACGAGGGAGCAAAAGATCCCATCAAGCTGTTGCTCACGGAAGCCCTCGCGTAATAAAGGAATGAGATGTTCGAGAATTTTGCTCAAATCCTTCAACGATTGCAGACAATAACAAGTGCGTCTTCGACAAGCAGTTGCTTTGGGGACGCTACCCCATTCAAGGTATAAGCTAATTTTGATATTCTTGTATTTGATGGTTAGATCGATGTAGATGCTTTGGAAAAATGGTTAAATTTGCTAGAAGGTTATTTCTTTGTTCACAATTTTCCAGACAGAGAAAATATCACCTTGCGCTCCTTAAGGTTCGCCCCCATGTCAAACATTGGTGGGAAACTTACTGCGAGCAAAATTCCACAGAGGAGTTCGAAATATTTGTGGATGAGCCCACTTGGGATTTTTTTATGGATGTGGTCAAGGAGAAATATTATCCCCTGGGAAACTATGATGACCAGTACATGAGATGGACCACGCTGCATCAAAAGTGGGACCAAATAGTGTTGGAGTTCACAAATACCTTCCATACCTTACGCACCAAGTTGCGTATCAAAGAATCTGAGCGACATCTAGTTTTGAAATACCGCAGGGCTCTACACAGGTACATCCAAACCGAAATGGAGTTTTTGGACATCTCATCACTGGTAGCGCTTATAGATATGCTGTCAAAATCACTGTTGAAAAAGTCGGCATTGGCAAAAAGTCGATGAGGGTCCAAAAAACATCGTTTTGGGAAAAATCAGAAAAAGTCGGCAAAAAATCGGAAAACCACGACAAACATTAAAAAATACAAAATATATTCATTTTTTTCAAAATTTTAAACATATAAGCAACAACAGCGTCAGATAAACACATTGGCACATAAATATGGAGAAATCACTGATATATATGATGTAGTGGATGCCAAATAAAAGATGATACATCAAAGTCGATACTGAATCCTCAACCCTGATAGTTGTCCAATCAAGGACTCAAAAGTGGAGAACCAATACAAAATGACCTCACATATATAAATGTATATCATCATCATGAGATAGATGTACAATGCAGTGTTTTAAAATTCGGACTTCGCTTAGGAATCAGTCGATGGTCAACTCCAACTCCAACTCCAACTCCAACTCGGATTGACTCGGACCGATCTTATTTCAATGACTTGCTTTACTAAATATTACATAAAATATTTAAATTTTAATGAAAAAATTATATTTAAAAAAATTCCAAACCATGATTCCAAAATATTATTGAAACTTTGAAAGAAAGCATTATGAATAAATGAGCAAGAACATTTAAATGACAAACAATGTTCCACCATTGCTTATATTCGAATCCTCATCATTAGTATCAATCTTTGCCTCTACCTTGAACCTCTAGAGACATCTGTGAACACCTCCCAATTTTGATGAAACCACCTAATTGAAGCCTTATAGTATGGTAGAAAAAGCTTAACATGCCTAATGAATGATTTTGGTTTGAGTGAAAGGTACATTTCTGCTAAGGCCATGTTAGAGGAGTTCAACAATCAATACCACCAACATCGAGGTACATAAAGGGCTTGGTGCTCTTGATTAAATTCCAAGCTCATACCCTCATACATGATATAATCCAATGAAAATGTTGCAATCCTACCATTCCTGAAACACTGAAAACTGTTAAGTTTGCTGGATTTTGAATGGGATATGAAATTCTACTTTCTCCATATCAAGTCCGATGAGGTTGGAACCACTCTCAAACATCCTGAAACAATTAATGATAATGTTAAAAATTTAAGTAAAAGGATAAAAAGGAAAGATAAAGATTTAAGTAAACCATTAATTGCCAGCGTTTTTGGTCAAACCCTTTTAAAAAAAATTCAATCTTGCATGTTGGTGGGGTCTAGTACCTACTTGACCGAGTCAAGCCCTTCTCCTTCCTTCTCCAACAACAAAAAACAAAAATGACAAAAAAACTCAAAAACTCTGCTTTATGAGGATGATTTCCACTAATTGGCCACGACTTTTACGAAAAAGTCCCGACTTTTTCAAATTAGAAAAAATCGCGATTTTTCGTCGGCCGGAAAAAGTTGCAAAAAATAGCAGGCTTTTTCAACACTGGTCAAAATCGAGAAGAAATTTAAGCAGCAGAACAAGCGGGAATCTGGGTCTGCAAATCCGCAACAACCAAAGTATGGTAAAGACAACCCTAACTCACAGAACAGTCAACCTCAAGACAACTAGTCCAAGCCACATGAAAAGAAGGGAAACGGGAAGACGGACACTGGGAAGTGGTGTGACTTCCACAAAAGCCCTTGGCATAACACCGATGAATGTCCCTCGAAACAGTCATTGGTAGCCGAGCTCAAAGAAATAGAGTCGAGCCCTGACTTGGACTCCGATTCAGACAATAATAAAAGGAGACAGATAATTGATGCATGTTATCGCACAATTTGTACTTGTCCAAAAGGGAAAGGCTAATGGAGAGCAAATTGGCGTAACAAGAGGTTGTCCTATCACTGTCACCTTAATAAGACACCTCTTTCTATTTAGGGGTGAAGCCCAGGGGAAATGTCCCCGGTGCCCTGGGGGTTTGAGAAAGCAAAGGTTGAGGTATCAAGAAAAGTTATCCCCTCTCACAAGTCACACTGATCAGAAAGTCCCAAACTTTAACAAAATGAAGCAATGATATGCTTAAATGTACCTGCCCAGAACAAGACAACAAGAAAACACTATTTTTGCAAGTACAATTGATGTTAGTGCTTCATAAAACCTTGGACTTGTCAATGAAAGCAATGAGTTGATATAAGATGAAGCAAACATAAATCTATAACAACAATGTATATATGATGATGGATTCACAATCAATGCCTTAAATAAGTTTCAAAATGACCAAAAATGATGATCTAACAATAGCAATATGCTAGCACTTGTCAGAAGCTAATGAGACAATGTAAAAATCAACTTTAGTAATTGCTTTTAGGAGCTTTCACTGCTGTAATAATTGGCTGTAGCTTACTTTTGTAACAACAACAAGAATGTTAGTAGATTAGTCTAATCTAGGGTTAGGAAATGTTAGCAAATAGCTTGAGGTATAAGATTTAAGGGTTTTTCTCATCAATCAATCAAGTATAAGGTCTAGATCAATGTCTTTAGGGCTAATGGAGTCACTTTTTGTAGCAACAATCTTGAAGGAAATAAATGATAATGTGTGAACTAAGGACAATAGGGATGGTGGTTGAGGTGTTGGTAACCCAAGGCCTCAACCAACAAACCCTAGAAAGAAAACGACTACTAGGAAGTAGGTAACCCTAGGCCCTAACGATTTTCCTTCTTCTTTAGCTCAAGCTTGAAGTAAATAAAGTCTTGATGAAGCAAATGATGCTAGACTGCTACAATGGTAGGGCTCTAGCACATGCTTCAAAGGATAGGTTTTCTAGCAAAATCTAGTAGGTGAAAAGCTATTGAGACAAGGACAATAACATGTGCTTAATCTCCTAGGGTTTTAAGCTAGCAATTTCATAATCTTAGTAAAATGCAAAGTAAAGATACTATAACCATTCAAAGAAAAGAAGAATTGCAGAAATTCATTTACATTCACCAAGAATAATCTAGCAAATAGCCTAGTTGAAGACTTTCCACCAAGAAAATGCCAAAAAACACCAAAATAAGCCTCCTCCAAGAGTTGCGCACCACTTAATTTCAGCCAATAAACCCTAAGGAAGTCGAATTTTAGACCTCACTTGTGTGAGTGAAAGAATGATGAAAAAATACGAGGGATTGATCCCTTATTTACACAATCCAAATGACCTTTAATTACAAAATTAGGTCAAAAAGGCCGACATGGCCAATATACATGAAAAATCCAATTTTACACAAAATTGTCAAATAAAACCCTAATTTTATCTTTTTAGGGTGTCGTCATGCCCCTCCTAGGGTGACGTTAGCCTCCTTGCTGGAACGTTAGTCCTCCAAGTGAAACATTGGGGCTCAAAACCCCTCAGGAACTGCCACACGTGCCAACCAAAGCCGTCCTCAAGCTGGATACCTCAACTGGGTGACGTCAAGGCTCTGAATGATGAGGTCAAGGGCCTTCAAGGGCCAACATCATGGTGGGAGGGCAAGACCCCCCTGGGTCCAGGCCTGCCAAGATGTTTCTGGTGGAACGTCTTCTCTCTCTGGTGCAAGCCTCTGGTATATGTCTGCCCTTGGCTGGGTCTAAGCATCCATCTGGTGGGCTTTTAGCCCTATGGAGGTCCGAGCTAATCATCTCCCCATATGTACCTTTCCGTTGGGCGTGGTCCTGCAACAACAAAAAGTATGCCCTCCATGGGCTCATAAGTCACAGGGATCATAACAATGTCAATCACATCTAAAAATCAAGTTACCCAAACATGTGCATAAAACCCTCCTTTCCCAGACAAGTGCTCAAAGACGTTATGCTATTCTACAAGCCAGGTTTGGAGAGGGTTCCAGGACATCCTATTGGGCCAATTCTCCATAGGTGTGGGATGTTTCCAGATGAAGACCAATCTAGGTCATGTAAGTGCATGAGATGGTATGGGGATGTTTAGGCAAGGGGTGCAGTGATGGCAAGGAAATGTAGGGCTTACTTGTGGGTGCCTCTGAAGAGGGTGAGTTGCACCTTGTCATGGATGCAAATGTTTCCTAGCACATTCAATGCCTTTTTACCTTTTTATCTTATTGCTTTTTCTTTCAAGAGAATAGCTGGGGGACACTGCCCTAGCATGGTGACCAGTGGTGACAGTGTTACCCACAAGCATTTCAAGGAGATGAGAAGGCTGGCTCGTGATGAGACCCCCTTTCTCTTGGCTATGCCGCCAATAGCCACTACCTTGGCACGATGACCAGATGAATAGTAGTGTCATACCGCTACATGCCCATGGTCCTAATAGGCTGGCTCATGATGAGACCCCCTATCCTCCAACTAGGTCTTGAGTTTATTTATTTTATGGGTCCCTCCTTTTTCTTACTGAGAAGCCTTTTATTGCTTTCTCGGGGATCCCTGGGCGAAGCATCTAAAGGTTTGATCTTTTGACAACTACTTTTACCCTCTGGGCCTTTAGCCCCTTCTTCCCACAAGGCAAGGTACAACCCTTTACTAGCTTGGAAAACCCAATGCCCGAACCAATGCAGGGGATATATGAGAGGGAAGATGATGAAAAGTGATAAGTATGGTGGGAATGGACGATGACCTTTCATGAACCCACCCAGTGGCAACTCACTCCTAAGGGAACCAACTTGCTAGGGCATGATAATGTTTATGCCATTATTATAGTTCTTTGCATTTCAATAGATAAGAGCATAATAAGAACAAGATCACTGAGAAATACACATTCACAAGAGACACAACATTTATCCTGGGAAACCCTTTAGGGGAAGAA
>SNQJ01S0309170.1:0-10024 GCA_010110895.2 Picea sitchensis
AGTTTAGAGTTGTGAGGCCAATTTTATTTTCCAGGATCGATATTCTTTGTAGCTGGGCGTTTATTTTTTTGAGGAAGACCAAATTTGTCAAAAATGGGCATAGTTACATTGTTGGGTTTATTGTCTCTTGTGGCTGGTGTTGACGCTTAAAAGCACAACGATGAATACTATGCTCGCAAATGATTGCTAAGCTTTATTATTTAACTATATTAATAAAAAACTAGTAGGTGGGACACCCTTGTTATACTCATTGGAATATGGTGGATAAGCATCGCTTATATTTTTCCTATCTATGTGATAGTAGCAACACGATTCTCTACAGTTTATTTGCTTTTGGTCGTGGTTTAAAATGTTACGGTGATATGTGTTGGTTGGATGATTAAAACATGGCACTAAGTGGCTTTGATGGTCTCTCATAAAATATGCTGCCGTGTGGATGAAAGAATTATAATTCAATTTTGGTTTTGATATTGTATTATTCATGGCAAGAATTTGGGTGATCACAACCCTTGATACTATGGTCATGCACATTGTATGAGTTTCATGTTGGATTGTGTTCCTAGCAAGTGGTCATTTGAAGAAATTTAATATTACCAAGGGGTGGCGCACTTTGAAAAAGTGATATGGAATCTTGGGTTTCTAGTTGATTAATGGTGTAGTGCTATGGTGAATGGGCTTGGCTCGTATTAAGAATTCAATGAAGTTGGAAGGGAGAAGCGACGTGCATTTACTACACGTCACTCAAACTCCCCTCGAGCCTGTCACCCTAGTCATTCTTGCATTCTTTTGGCTCTGGTAGTTGATGTTGCTATGCCTTGCTCAATCTTGAAGGAAGTATACAGTCTTGGTTTTCTCCTAGCACAGACTTTTCTAGGTATGGGTTTTCTTATTTTTCCATTCATGAGAGTTACTCTTCCCTTTGAATCAAATTTTGGCTCTGGCTGCTTGTGGTCTGTGTGATTCTCAAGCTGTTATGACGTTTTGAACTATGTTTTTGGGGTTGTGTCCTTGGTTTCTTATGATGGTTGTTCTGGATTGTTGGCATTTAAAAAAGAAAATGGTCACAGTTTTCTTGCTGTGTGTAATCCTTCACATGGTTGTTGAATAAAAATTGCAGTGGAGCCTGCTTGATCATGGCTTGGTTTTCGGGTTTGACCTCTCTGTGGAAGTTGGTTATCACATTATGCCTAAACTCTTGGCTTTGTGAATGACCCACCTATATCTAGACATTACTGGTCTCTGTGATTAAATATACCCATGCCATGTTCGACTCTATGGTTTTTTATGATGGAAGGTTGGAACATTTCGTGCCTTGTCTTGGCAAAACCCTGCGCTGTTAGCTTGCTTGCTATAACCCTACCTCACCGTTTCCTGGTAAACATTACACAGTATGAAAACATGCCACCCAGAAGTTGATGAAAGCATTATTCATGTTTTTGGTCGGGCACAAGTTTATACTTGGTGTCTCTTTATGCAGTGTTGTCAAAGGGGTTGGCTCCATTTGTTTTCTGTTGGAAGTTGCAGTCTGTTGTTTTGAAACCCTTACAACTAAAAGCAATATTGTATGTTATTGTTCTGTGGTAAATTTTGATAGGGCACCTACATAATGAGATGTTTGTGCCATTCAAATACTAAACTCTTTGGTTGAATCGTCTGTTCTTACTTTCCACTTGCTGTCTTAAACCCTAAATATTACTTTGAAATCGTATTTACTCCAGTTGAAGTTGATGGGAGCACTGTGCGTGCTTGGTTACTTGGGAACGATTCTGTTGGGTTCCTTGTTTGATAATTCTGGAAGAGATCTGTACCCACTTATTTATTTGAAGCTACTGATCAAAGTATTGAATGTTATTTTTTGTTCAATCATTGTGTTGATTGCATAAAAGTGACACCTGTGTTCGAAATGTTTGAGGCCCGAATACAAGTTATAATGTCCAGATTGGCTATATTGAACAATGGTTAAATAAACGATGGATAAGAGTTGATTGTCAACATTGTGCATACTCTTGTTGGTTTTAAAGGGTTAGGTATTGAAGTTAATGTTATGGTCATGGCTCAAAGGCTATTGTGGTTTCTTATAGCGATTACAATGTTGTTCGTTATGACTGTCATATAATGATAATGTGGATACAATGGCTACTGTGATTAAATAATTCCGGGCATACAGATTATTGTGTAAAATAAATTGGAAACCAACAAGAAAATTTGTCAAAGAAAATACCAGTTTGAATTATTGATTTGAAATGGAAACACTGTTAAACTTTGAAGGTCTGGACATAGATATGTTTTGATTTATTTTCAATTGAACAATATCCATATTGATTCCCTATCATTCTATCATTTTTCGCTAATTACATTCCCCTCATAATCCCGATTTCACTTATTGCATCCATGTTCTGTGAAATAAATTTAAAAGGAAAAGTCTGTGTAAGAGCGACAAAGGGATAACATAGCAAGGGTTGTCAACTGATATTTTGATATTTTATTACACAGTTAAATTGTTTGATTAATTGCTGAACAATATTCGTATTTTGATCCCCTGTCATTCTATCGTTTTCTGCTAATTACACTCCCTCCATATTTCCCATGAACCCCACCACCCCTTGTTCACTTGGCAATTAATAAATGGTTTGTTATGGATGGATTTGCATGTATCTCGTGTCAATTTTTCAGCCAATTTTTTATTCATGTAAGCAGAGTGTCATGTATGGTTTATTAAGAGCCTCATTACTGATGAACTGCTGCTACAAGATGAGATTTTTCAGTAGGGGAAGCAATGACAGAAATAACAGAGGCAGGGGAAATTGGAATCGAGGCCATAGGAGGCCTAGATTTTCTATCCATTTTGATGTTGATCCTCAAGAATTGAAATAACTATTCGAAGTTGGGTTCTTTAATTAGGTTGGCCATGGAATAATGCACCCTCGACAAGAAAGACCCCCTTTCCATCCTCCTCAACACATCCTTGGCATTCTCGTTCCTCCACGTGTGTCTTTGTAGCTGGAAGTCCTCGCAAATGATGGATGGAAAGAGATCGTCAACTAGCTTGTCATTGCCTTTGCCACCACATGTAAATCCCAATGTTCAGATTGCCCGTTCTATTTCACCAGTTCAATCTTCACATGGTGGTAAGAGACTAAAAACTGATATTCCCCAACCTGCGCAAGATAAAGGAAAAACAACTACCTCCCCTTCTTCTCCCTCCAATGTTTCCTCAAAATCTGTGTCTTCCTGCATGCATTTGAAGGATGATTGTTCCCATGTGATCAGCGAGATACAACCCCAAGGGTCTAATTAACCAGGGGCTACTTACAAGAAGTCTAAGGGAAACAACAGTGAAAAAAAGAAAACTGCCTCACAAAGTGGCAAATATGGTTTTTAGTTTATGTTTTCTATGATTTCAGTTGATGAAGACAATGCTTAGTGGTTTTTAGTATTCTTGGACAACAAGATCTATTTTGATATTATGTGGATAATGTGGGTAATGTGGACATATATATTTCTTTTTGGATATGATATAAATTATTTTTGATATTTAAATATCCATTTTAAAAGATATTTAAGGGAGCTACAAGGGTGGCATATGGTCAAAATGATTATCCTTTTTGTGTTATATTTTATGATTTGAAAGGAAGAAATGACGGGAGTCACAAGGGGTCCCACTTACCTAGTTATTATTAATTAAAGACCCTTAACTATATTATTATTATTTATTTCCCCTAAACTAATTGGTTAAGTTAAATCAACTTAACTAAAGAAAGTAGTTGAACTACTTCAACTTATTTGGAAAGAATAAAAGTTGAATGAGAAGAAGAGACAAGGGGGAATAGAAGGAGAAAACAAGACTAAGGTTTTCTCTTTGGTTGCATGAGATAGTTTCAGTTTTCATTCATTTCTGAGTTTATTCAAAGCCTAATTCTCTTTTTGACAACATGGTCTTATTGTAGACAGTAAGGTTCAATACTGAACCAAAATTTTCAGATGCTTGTTTTAGAGGTGTTGATCCATCCTTGATAGTATGTGTATTCTTGTCTGTTTGTGAATTAAGTTTCATGGTTGATGAAGGATATCTTGCAGAGTCAAAATGGCAGCAGTTTGTGGCAAGATGATCCAGATTATAAATTCCAGTTTTACTTTATTGTTGGAGTCGTTTTGTACGGTGTTCATCGGGGATCTCTAAATCAGACTTTGGTCCATGCCCTCGCAGGGGTTTTGTAAAGAGAAAAACACTTTTGACATCTCATAATGAAATAAAATCAGATTGCTATTTTGTCTCATATATGTGTATTTGTGACTTGGTTACTTTTCGCTTTTTAATCTCCATGCTTACTTTATCGTAAAATTTGTGTTCATCACATAAACTTGTATAAATTTTATTTTATATTGCAACATTCTTTTCATTAATAAATCATCCTCAATCCTAGTAATTAATACTTGCGGATTGGGAGAATATTTTGAGGCTATAAAACCCCGGGTGACATTCCCGACTATCTTGTCCTAGCCAGGCAAGATTCGAAAATGATTGAGTAAGGTAATCCATACCTTTCCCTCAACAGTTGGGCCAATGTTTGAGATAAGGAGGTTGTATTTACCTTGAATTTAATATTTAATGTGTTGGGTCAAAATATCTTGAACAGACAGGGCCAAAAATTATGTGTGAGGGTCGAGTTCTCTGTTAGGAGATCCGTGGGGTTCCTAGAGGGGGACGACTCCATTTTTATGCAGGACAAGTTGATATTGAGAGGGTTGTTTGGTTGGAGTGAAGACCGAGTTATCTTGTTGAGGAGGTTGTGGTTATCTTGTTGGCCAAGTTACTTGTATTGTTGGGTTGAGTTTTATCATCAGGGTCGAGTTCTCTTCTGGCCAGATCTAGTTTTCTCTTAGGGGCGAGTTCCTCCATTCTGCTAGTCGATTTGTATTACAAGTGATATCAAGTCTCTCTTAGAGAGGCCAAACTGATTTCTTGATGTCCGTCTTCTCGAGTGTAAAGATTGTGTTATGGTTATTTGGAGCCGAGTTTACCTTTTGGATCGATATCCTTCAGGGCTCAACCAAATTCTTCATTGTTGGGAGTGTATTCTTCTATGGTTGGGTCGATTTTTTGCCGAAAAGAGTCCATATTCAGGTAGAGGGCCAAATATTTATTGTGGGAAACCATATCTCGAGAAGAGGCCAAGTCTTCTAACTATTTGGGCCGATTTTCCTCACAACAAAACCACCTCCCTCCCATGGAATATATTTGCTGATTTTTGTGGGTAGTTTCTCTTGTGGGAGCTCATTTGAAACGTAGTTGTTGGCTAGCATTGTAACAAATCTGAGCAAAGTAAGGTTGTGTGTGGTATTTCTTGTTGTTTAGTGGCCTTGCTTGTTATTTTTATTGGTACTAAGATGTTATATTTTTCATACATAAAATGAATTTGAAATGTGACATGAAACCCTCAAATATTCCTTGAAACTACATAAATCAAATCAAACAACAACTCTTATGTATAACAAAAACAATATAGAGTGGGCAATGGAGTTTTGAAGAGTGAAGACTAAGTGTCTCACAAAATCTTCGAGTCATAAATTCCACATAAACCTATAGCAGTAGCTAAAAGGAGTATTGCAGTGGGTGGGATTTTAAAGATGGAGACAAAGGGGGAGCTCATGGTTGCAATTTCACATAACATTCGAGCCAAGAGGGAGCTAACACTAGGTAGATCTAGCCATTACTACTTGGAGTATCTAACATTGTGTGAGCAGATATGTGTATCTTTTCCCTTTAAAGGATATTACACCCTCAAGTATGAAAGTTGGCCCAAGGATTTGGACGAGGATTCCTTTAAAGACACATGGTAGAAATTGAAGAGAGATGAACATGAAGGACATGTGTAGGAGCATGCATCTAGCCATGCTGAAGATGTGTGCATAGAGGGAGACCAAACAACAACCTATGATACACCATCAGAGGTAACTGATGAGGCCGATGACACTAGTGTATTGGATGGGTATACACATGATGCAGTTTTCAAATCAACAAAAGACGAGGATGCAACATCTTGTCCTACTTTTGAAAACTATGAGGAAATGTTCCAATCAACCAATGCCGAGGATCCAACATCTTGTCCTACTTTTGAAAACTATGAGGAAATGTTCCAATCAACCAATGTTGAGGATCCAACATCTTTCCCTGTGAATGATGCTTATGATGAGGGTGGTTCAAGTGTGATAGCATCTACGCATGATTCAATACCTTATCCTATTTATGACATGTATGACGATTCAAGCATGATTATACCATAGCTATGGGTGGAAGATGACAACGAAGGGGATGAATTGGTAGGTGACATCATGTATGAGGATGTTATTCCACATGAGTCCCATCACTTCACGATATCATCTAGTGAGTTAGTTGGTCCCTTGTGTGACAAATATTGATGGAATAACATTGCATGATTCAGAGAACCAATTATTGGTCATTGAGGAGCAATTTGTGCAGGTGTTGACAAGGGCAGATGGTGCTCATAGATTCATTGAAGATCTTATGTGGAAAACTTAGATGGAGGAGAGACAAAAGGGAGTTGTAGGTGGATTCACTAATACCCAATTACGCATCATCAAAGAAGCACTAGAGCAGATGAAATCTGATTACTTGCAACTGTTCATGGATAGAGACCCATCTCTTAAGTTCACTAAAGAGAAGGAAAAGGAGGTTGAGGAGCTTTACTACCAGCTGAGTTTGGCACACTCTTCATGATTGAAAACAACAAAGACTCCATCATCTTTGGTAGCCATGACACATGAGGGAATGAGTGGAACTCATGATTTGAGGGAGGAGCCTATTGAGACGATCCCGCATGAGGAGCATTCAGAGTTGCAGGTGCTTGAGGAGAGGTATGATGCAGAGGGTTTTGACCACACTCCTGATTTTCATTATGGGGATCATGAGCCATTTCTTTTGGAGAGCTGACTAAAGGCTCAAGGCTTAGGATTGTCTGCAGAGGATATAGTTAAGCTCATTCCTTGTGGACCCGCTCGCAAGGAAACATATACGTACCTGGATTGGGTGATAGGTACATGACATGCATGGGCACAGTTTGGGATACAGGTTCAGGTAGAGTGGTGGATACAGTAGTGTCTACATGATACATGATGGTACAAGATAATTCAGTGATAGGAAGAAATATGTAGAGGTATTTATTGACACACGGTAGTGTACAATGGAGTTTTGGGGTGTTTCTTCTACGGAGACCTTCTAATAGAGTGCTCGAGCAGACCATTGAGTTGAGGTTACCTAGGATTAGTGAGGGGATGGGTGAGCCTCGGGGAGAAACATATACCTCAATGAATGATATTCATCTGGGATATCATCAGATGAGGACCAGGGAGCAAGATAGTCACAGGTCTTCTTCCATACTTCTTCATGATTTCTTGGTCATGCCCTTGGGGTTGACCAACACACTAGTCACTTTGTAGTATTGTAGGCACTGGCAGCGACATCTATTGTTATTATTTGATGTCCTCAATATATACATCAAGACATGGAAGTTTCACCTGAGTCAATTGGATGAGACAAGTGGCATTGTGGCCAGGTCAAAGGTCTTTCATTTGGACCATATGATTAGTGCACAAAGTGCACAAGAGGAGATCTAGACTTTGTTGGATTGGTTCACGAATATTTCAGTAGGTATTGGGAGTGATGGAATTCCAATTTGGTGGTGGGAACCTAACATTCATCGGAGTGATAAACTTCTTTAGATGATGAGGGTGATCGACTAGGTTGTGACAATGATTTATCTACATCATTGTGGGGATGTTGTGAGAGGATTTGTTGAGCCTTGTTCTATATGGTGAGGTAGATTTTCCCTCACGATACCCATGATCTAGTCTATCCATGGATTGGTAGGTTTTGACGTCATTGAGATGCCTTGGAAAGACATGATCCGGGACAATGAGTTTAGTGCTTTTAGGGATTTTAGCTTGGGGGTCTAGGAGAGGAGAGTGCAGTCTAAGCATGGTGGTCAAACAATTATGATTGGAGGGACTACAATGTTTGATAATTGATACAAATGAGATGGCCAATTTTTTCTTTTTGGAGTTTACTTTTGGGATGCTTAGGTTTGGTTGCTTGGAGGAGTGGTCTTTTGAGGAGTTGACCGATTTTGTGTAGCTTTTGGTTGCCTGGATTTTCAGAGACAATCATGTGGATTCTTGTGTTAGCACCTTGCAGATCATGGATATATGGTGCTTCACATCATACATGTTAGTTTGGGACCCTGGTGACTTTACCACTTATAGGTCGGTCCAAGAAAGGTTCCCATGGAGGGAATTTGCAGACGATGTGTTGAGAGATTTTTCAGACTATGCCTAGATGATTGCAGTAGGATAGGGTGCTGGAGTATTAGGGATTTCCCTTTTGATACCTGGAGATTAGGAGTCATTGATGCCCTATTAGTTTGTGACCACATATACTTCTTTGGGATGTTTGATTTTAGAGTTGGTTTGGTCAAATTCACTGAGATTCATTAGCAGGATATGATCCTCAATAGTGGGGACGATTCTTTGAGGCATTACAAATTGTGGTTGTAGGAGTGGAGGATGCAGTCTAGGCAGGAGGATAAAATATTTATGATCAGAGTGGCACAATGCCAACGTGACGGGTCCTTTCTGGTGATAGCATGGAACCCTGGGATTTTATGGGTTGACAATTTCACAGTTGGTACAGATGGGAGAGCCAACTGTTACTTTCAGGAGCCTATTCATATGGAGCAATAGATTGGTTTCCAAGGTGGGATATTCTTTCAAGGGTAGATTGAGTCTTCACAATATCTTATTGCTCTACTAATCAATGGCCTTCATGAGGCTCATTGTGTTAGTACATTACATGGAAGTAGGTGATCCACATATTTTAGATTGGTTTGGGACCAAGGGATCATTATTAGTTTCATTTTGGTTCAGTTTGTTGTTCCTATGGGTGTGATGGAATTGCTTGAGGACAAGAAATCTTTGGGAAGGGAGGACTGTAACGTCCTCATTTTTTAGTTTCCTTGTTCTGCAGTTGGAGATGACTTCCGAGGCTTGTCAGTGAAGAAAAGAGGGAGTTAGGGGGGTTTATTTGATGTCACCTAGCCGGGAGATGTTATATTTCTAAAGTGACATTAAGTAAAAAGGAAATAAAGTAACTTTTAGATTAATAGTTACTTAAACATTAGGAAAAGTGACTTTTAATATTAAAGTGAAAATTAAAAGGGGAATAAGGGTCATGTTTGATTTGGTAAAAAATGGAAAGTTCTAGCAGGGGATGGAAGAAGAATAAAAGGAGGGGTAACACTTCACTTGGGGATTATGTTTTGGATTGTTCTCTTTGGAATTCTCTTGGAGCCAAGGTTTTCGTTAGGGTTTTGGCAAAACCCTTCCATTGTAGTTTAGTTTCGGTGGTGCAATATCCACCCTAGCTAGACAAGGAGAAGGATCCATCCTGGATCTACATTGGAGCTTCATCTTGTGATTTGACTTCAGTTTTGGGTTGTGGCGATTTTCTTGGAGAGGTTTTGACACTTAGAGGGTTTGATCTCATTTATTGAGGAGGACATGGCATGATTCCAGGTTTTTGGCTTGATATTGTGTGTTTTCATGGATGTGTTGTAGCTTCTATAGCAACCAGTAGAGACTTATTCTTGTTGTGTTCTAGATTCCATTCATAATAAAATACCACATATTATATCTTCTATTTCTGGTGTATTTGTATTGCATGCAATGTGTTTGACAAAATGTCTATTAGCAGAATACATGCAAACTGTTTGTAAAAAAATGTCAATCAGTTTAGGGCATAAAGAATACTTATATCACAAAGGAACTAATATCCCAACCTAGTATATCTGGGGATATTACATCATATTTGAGCTAATTGAATGTGTCAAAAGTAAATAAATGTCACATTTAGAAGAAAGCCTCATAAGATTTGTTTTCAGTAAAATGTTTCTTTTCACTAATAATATTAACTATTAATGAAGCCCAAGGAGTTAGCTCAACCAATTGTTGC
>SNQJ01S0309171.1:0-10024 GCA_010110895.2 Picea sitchensis
AAAATTGAACGAGCATGAAGTCAAATATGTGACCCATGATCTAGAACTGGCTGCCATAGTGCATGCCTTAAAAATGTGGAGGCATTACCTCCTGGGAAGAAAATTTGTACTTATGATAGATCATTGTGGATTGCGATACCTATTTGATCAACCAAATTTCAATGCTAGACAATCTAGGTGGATGGCCCTCCTTAGTGAGTTTGATTTCGAGATCAAACACATTAAAGGTAAGGAAAATAGGGTGGTCGATGCCCTTAGTAGAAGTATGAATACAATTCACCTGGAAGCGGTGAGCACCTGTGAGACAGATGTCAAAGAAAGAGTCAGAAATGTACAAAGGATAGATCCATTTGTTCAGACTGTGACCATGTACCTACAACAAGAACCCGCCAGAGTAAAATATGAAGGCTATCAGATGACCGAAGGAGATCTGCTCACTTACAGAAGTATATTTTATATTCCAACATGTGACGACTTGAAGAGGTTCATTATGGATGAACTACATAAAAGGCCCTATACTAGTCATCCAAGATACCAGAAAATGGTCACTACCACCAGGAAACAATTTTATTGGCCTGGATTGAAGAAAGACGTAGCTGAGTATTTGGCCAAATGCATAGAATGCCAGTAGGTTAAAGAAAAAAAACGACATCCAGCAGGGTTATTTCAACCTTTACCAATCCCAGAATGGAAATGGGAAACCATCTCCATGGATTTCATCACGGGATTACCAACTTTGACCAAACAGAACGATGCCATTATGGTAGTGGTGGATATATTGAGCAATTCTGCTCATTTCATCCCTGTCAAATCAACTTGCAAAGCAATAGATATCGCCCAGGTATTCATGAAAGAGATATTCAGACTGCATGGTATGCCGAAAGAGATCGTGTCCGACAGAGACACGAAATTTACTTCTAACTTTTGGAAATCATTGATGACTGGTTTAGAGACCAAATTCTTGTTTAGCACCGCCTATCACCCCCAAACCAACGGACATATAGAAAGAATGAACCAAATATTAGAAKACATGTTAAGGATGCATGTAATGCATCAACCCAAGAAATGGGAAGACTACCTGCCACTGGTAAAATTTGCCTACAACAATGGCTACCAAGCATCCCTAAAGATGAGTCCCATCGAGGTCCTCTATAGTAGGCCATGTAATACTCTAGTCAGCTGGAGTAATCCCGTAAACAAGGTATCTTTTGGGCTCGACATATTAAAAGAAATGGAACAACAAGTGACTCAGATAAGACAAAATCTAAAGGTCGCTCAAAACCGATAGAAAAGTTATGCCGACCAAAAGAGAAATCCAAGAGAGTTCAAAACGGGAGACCATGTATATCTCAGAGTTAGGCCCAGGAAGAGTTCCCTGAAAATGGGAGCTTTTGCCAAGTTGGCACCTCGGTATTGTGGACCCTTTGAGGTTCTAGATAGAGTGGGATATGTAGCCTATAGGCTAGCCCTTCCTCCCACAATCAAAGCACATAATGTTTTCCATGTTTCATTATTGAAGAAATATGTACATGATTCTAATCATATAATTGATTGGTCTGTGATTCAGGTGGAACCGGAGGGATAATTTCTACCAGAACCCCAATGCATACTGGATAGAAAGGAAACCCCGCTCTGGAACTGAACCATTGCACAGGTCAAGGTGCAGTGGAGACATTTTGGCCCAGATGAGGCTACATGGGAAATGGAGGATGCCATGAAATGGGCATATCCGATTTTGTTTACATCTGTACATGCACGTCATGTCGATAGATAAAACATAGAGGATGATGTTCCTTTAAGGGGGAGGGAATTGTAACACCTTATTTCCCCCAGTTTGTAAAAATAACTATACTGGCCAAGAACTGTGGCGAATTCAGAAATGTGAATGTATGATGTGAATGGACCTTATGAAAAAGGTCGATGAATGTATTTAATATTATGAATATATATTGCAGGACTACTGAGAGAGGATATGCTGAAAAAGAGACCACGATGGTTGGATAAAGGTGGTGGAAGGAACCTGGAATGGTGGTGTTAACTTCCACCGAAAACCAATACCGTATTTGGTCTTCACTGGCCTGGAGAACCAAGAGCAGCTCACTGGACCGAAACTAATTACTCGTAGGTTGGTAGGTGGAGGGCTCCTCATGTGTAGTGAGGGGATGGGGGTAAGCCACCTATCTGTGGAACATCCTGACACCTAACCACCGCAAGGGGGATCGCGCCACACGCAACCTTGCAAGGGGAAAATGCGTGAGGAAGGAGTGGGAAGAGGGATGCAAGGGAAGAAAAGAGAACTCTGGAGATATGTAGAGGGAGTGATAGCGGAGAAGGGGGAGAGTAACCCTCATTCTCGGTCACTGGAAAATTGAGACACAGTCTCACAGCATCGTGGCCTCAGCTCGGGGGTGGCTAGTGGAAAATCCGTTGGGATTCGTTGAGCCTACGGTTGGGTGGAAACGAGCACCCCTCTTAACAATTGCACTCATTTCTGGTGTTATTTCTGATGAGTGTTTTACATCTTGCACCTTGAAATTCATATGCTGACATATATGCTCATAGTCTGTGCAGTTTTATAAATGATCTGAGTATAAGACTACCTGTGTAGTGTTTTTATTCTGAAATGGTGGTTGCATGCTTATAATGGAAGGGCCACATATGGCTTATGTCTATAAATAGATTTATATGTATATATGCACATTGAAGCAATTCAGAATTCAAGTTGTTTCTCAGGAAACAAATACCCTTATCCATCTCGGGTGATACCCTAGATAAATCTCCCCATAGAGACACCTTTTCTTTTGAGAAGCTCAGAAGAGGTAGCACTTTGTGTGTAAAGACTTTGCAGAGGCGCAGAAGTCGCAGAATCCCTTGAGGATTTGAAGAAAAAGTATGGATCAACGGATGAAATCCTGTCGGGAGATCTTTGGTCATTCACGACCATTAGATTGAAGGAATAAACGAGGGTGTTAAATGCATTAACCCTTTTTCCTTTATCTTCGCGAGTAGCGAAGAAATCAGGACCGTAGATTCCTAAGGTCCGTGAAAGAATATGGACCATGAATTCGTGTCTAGGCAACTTAGGAATGGTGCAATGGAGAGACAGGTCTGAGCCGTTAGATCTTGGTCTAAACAGCGGACATTCGTTGGATCTGTCGAGAATTACATGAGGTTTAAACCTCATGCGAAGAATAGCAGAGCGAGAGTTCCAAGAAGGATATTGTATCAGGATATCGGTGTTTGGGAGCTCGGGGATCTGGAAGACGAGAGTCCGAGTACTCGACCTCAGAAATTGCGAAAAGGTGAAATAGATCTGAGCCGCTCGTCTGCAGAAGGACATGTGTCGCGAGATCCTCCCTATCGGGGATTTGAACATCGAGAGTCAAAAGAGGAAGTCTCTTGACCTTGCAAATGGTGAAGTCGCGAGAGGATCTTGGACTGTACATCCCAAGGACCCATCGGAGCCCTATAATATGTAAATCTAATCCTTTACTTAGGCAGAAGGGTGAAATCGACTACGTCCCAAAGGTCTTGAAGACATCGGGACCGTCCATGTTGGAGGACAGGTGGCAGAGATCTGTCCATTTCACTTATCGGGGATTCGTAAGTTTGAAGGTGGAATACCCGACTCTTGGAGTCACGAAGTCCCGAGTCGCGAGATCGTGATGTGATCTGGGTCGTTAATCAAAGAGGAAAGGTGGCGGAGATCTGCCCATTTCGCTTATCAAGGATTCATAAGTTTGAAGGTGGAAGACCCGACTCTTGGAGTCATGAAGTCCCAAGTCGCAAGATCGCGATGTAATCTGGGTCGTTAACCAAAAAGGACAGGTGGCGGAGATCTGTCCATTTTGCATATCAGGGATTCATGGGATAAGAGCCTGAGAGCTCAACCCTTGGACTTGCGAAGTCCCGAGTAGTGAGAACGCGAGAAGGATAATAAATATCGCTTCTCCTGGGTTCATGAAGGAGAGGTGCCAATATTTGACGCTATAACTCGCGAAGTGGCGAGTTGTGAGAAGTGTCAAAGAGAAGTCTTGAAGGAATCTAGACCATCCATCAAGAGAGACGCATGGTGAGCGGTCAGAGCTCAGGGAAAGTTCTGAAATCCTGTGGACCAATGGATCCACACTATCAAGGGACATTGATCTCCTTCATGGATACCCATACCGGAATTCGTAGATTTGCATGGCATGGTTTTTTGGGATCATTGCATATCGAACCCTCGGGCACCGAAATCCCGAAAGGATCCAAACCATCGGATCAGGGGAGGCTTACAGCCATTGATCTCCTTTGGAGGGAAACTTGGGAGACTTCATGGATTTATGGGATTTGAATGGGAAAGGAAGAGGTCATGCATCGCGATTTTCTGAATCGCGAAGGGTCAGTAAGGTCCTTGTCGATTTAAGCACGGGGTCACAAAATGTGGTCATGAGGACAAGACCCAAACATGAATCTTGTACTCGCTAGCCCTTTCGGGGTTCGGTGCTTCGCTGTGTTGGGGTTTGTAGAGTCGAAAGACTTGACACTATGGTAGTGCTGAGCCGCAAAGAGCGAAAGGATGCCATGTTTGTTTGGCCTGTGGTCCTAACCCATGACCATAGGGATGTGAATAGGGAAGAACTAGCCTGCACTAGGCCCTCGTAGGACTTTGGGGATTCTGTTCCTTGAGGAAAAGAAGAATTTTTATTATGCTGTAGTGGGTGTGTGACAGTAGTAAATTGGAACATGCATTTTGTTGGCACAGGGGAAAACCTAGGGTTCAACGCTCAAGAGCGCACCAACAAAGCCCTAACTACAAGCCCTTTCAAAAACACCTGCGAAGCAGATGAAGTCTCACCGGAGGTAGAGGCAGGGGTGGTTGCAGGACTCAGGTGTCTGTAACCTTAGCTGGGACACAGATCTGTGATTATCTTGGTTACAATGCACTTAGCATCAATTATTTCCTAACATACATTCATTAATACACTTCGCAGAAAGCACAAAGCACCGCAGTAATTACTCAGATCTAGCACTTAGAAATGATAAACAAGTTATACTCAATAGATTAAGAACTTAACATCTTATGTATCATATCTAGCATGCATTCATATCTCATAAGCACAAAGCATCAATAGATCTATCTAAACATATCAGAGCACTTAGAAAGAGAGAGACAAGAACATCATCACAATACATAGAGTTACCGTGGTTCACCCCCAACCTGGGGCTATGTCCACAAAGTCTTATTTATATTATTTTGGTCAAGAAATTACAACACGGAGCTTCAATGACCCTAACTTCGCACGGGACAGAGGATCTGCATAGCTCGCTATATCCCTCTTGCTTGCACTCAGCACAAAGCCTTCTACAATCTCTCGCATAGACTTGCACTCAACTCCGCAAGTCTTACACAAAATGCACAGAGCCTTATGATACTTGATCACACAGATCCCGCTACTATCACTAAGCCTTCAATATCCTACCCCGCATAGGACAAGAGATTTGCGCAGCTCGCTAGATCCTCTTTCCCCAGGTAGATCCAAGCACTAAGCCTTCTCACACTCTGTGCACTCAACACTTATTACAACATGCACAGATCTCTTACAGTCACATAGACTTCTAATCACATAGATCCAACTTATGAACTAAGCCATTGACTAGACAGGGCCTCTCTTCTTACATGGCCTAGACCTCTATTTATACATAGAAAAAGGCCTAAACAAGGGCTGAAATCCCTTTCCCATTACAATATTCCCCAAAAAACCCCAAAAAGGTTCCACAAAAGGTGGCGAGATACCGTGATCTCTGCTTCGCTATGCACTCTATCTTCGACAAGCAGTCAAAGTACCAAACAGTCAACTATGACCAAGTATTCCTCAAAACTTGGTCGAGGGCCAACATGCCCCCAACACTCACCTGTGACCCATCCCGAGTCACTCTTCTCTGGGTAACTCTGCCTCGAAGGCCTCGAGCTTCGCTAGAGCTGCTTCTACCTGTTTCTTTGCTACTACTTCTTGCTCGGAAAGCTCCTGAATGAGTGCGTGACTAACTGGTCCTTCTAAGCGCTACTCTGATGTGTTCATGACCTATTCAAGGTCTTTCCCTTGGCTCTCAATCTCTAATAATAGTTGACATTCCCTATCCTACAAAGGTTGAAGTTGTTGCGTCACTTCCATAACCTTTCTCTGAATCATATGAATCTACTATTGCACAACGCGTTGTTCATGGGACCTCTTCATTTTCTCTATGGTCGGTAGGGTCTTCAGCTGTACCTGTAACTTCTCAACTTGTTACTTCGCCTCCTGGAGATGTGACTCCAATTTATGCAATTTAGGGTTCTCAGATAGGTTCTCATGTATCTGCGCACTTCTACTACTTAATTTCTTACATTCTTCAGTGAGTGCCTTAATCCTTTCTACTGTACTTCAGGAATTCACTTCTCGTTGGTCACATTCTTCTTGTGGAGTACTCGGTATAACTTGGAGCTCTAGTTCTACTATTCTTTGTTGTAGTTTATGAATGACTTCAGCAAGCTTCATTACTTGGCGTTCTATGGATTCTTCTGCCTTATGTTCTAATCCAGTCATAGAGTGAAATTCTTTGTTGACTACTTCTTCGATCCTGATCTGCTTCGTGAGCAGCTGCTCCTTTTCTTTCTAGATTTTCACTCCATCTTCTTCAAATTTCGCTAGGATGGCATCCTTCTCTTTCTACACAGCTCGGCGCTGCTTTATGATTTCCTCTTATGCTATCTGTAGGGCCTATGTAACCTACACTGTTGCTTCTTTTGTGTTCCGAAGATGAACTTCAACTATGTCGGCGATCTTACGGAGTTGAACTGATTCATATCCCTCTTTTATTGTTCCTTCTAGCAGAGGCGTCGTAGGTGCTACGTGGCTAGACTAAAGTGATTGCTGCACTCCTCAGAGCTCGATTTAAATTCTGTTGTACATCGTTTCTTGCTTGGCCTCCTTCTTTTCTGTGATCTCTTCTATAACTTCATTCAAAGTCACGAGGAGAAAGTTGAAGCCATTTGGATTGAGCGTGGTCTTCATCTTGGTCACGGTCACTTTGGCTTTCTTCTTAATGGAAGACTTCAAAGGTGACCCTTTTCTTTTCTTTAGAACTTCAACTTCATCTTCTGGTTTTTGTTCAACTTATTCTAGGTCTTCGTCGTTACCTTCTTCATCTGATGTGATAGAAGTTGTCTTTACATAGCGGCTATCCACATCTTGAACCTCTTCATTTTTGTTTATCTCCTTTGTATTCTTTGTCTTCTTTGTCTTACTGGGCCCAGGTGTGTCCTGTTCAACTTCTGGGTTGTTGATATTTGAAATATCCGCTAGATCTATTGCAACAAGGAGGTCCGCTGACCATTCCTTGGTAATCTCTTCAAGGTCTTCTTCTGTCAGTTTATAATAGGACTGCAGCTGTTCCTGGCGCTCATCAGCCCGTGGAGTTAGGTATATGAAGTGGCGGTCCGTGTTGAACTTCAATAAGGGTCTGAATCTATGGAGTGTGTTCGGAGTAATGCGAGATGTGTCTTGTATTGCGGTCTTCAACTGGATGTAGTATCTGTGAAAGAGGGTATTCGATTGCCATTTCCTATTCATATATGTCGTGTACCACAATGTACTGAAATTCACAGCCAATGGTTCAAACGGTAGGGTTTCAGGAAAAAGGACATCCTCTGTCATCTCCCATGCTATGAAGGCGATCAGGATGAGAAGCCAGCTGAAGTGGAACTCATATCCTTGGTCTTGCACTTCTTTGCAATCCATTTCGAGTTGATCCGCTAAGTACTTAGACCAGTTCATTTGGACTCCTTCTACGCATTTTCCTGTGATATCAACTACAAACCCAGATACTTGTGTCAGTCTTTTCTTGTGGAATAACTTTCATGCAATCATCTAACAGGTGAGGCGCACTGCACCAATGTCAATAGATGTTACCTTGTAACCTCGCGCACCTTTTTCAACATTTCCATAGGCCTCTTTAATCTTATGTGAAAGAGCGCGATCTGCGGTCTTTCCAGGGTAATAGTCGTGCAGTTCAGGGCCCTGCATGCTCAGCTCGGTGATCTGATTGATCAACACCGGATCAATCGTTATACGCTAGTTCAACCAGAGATATCCTCCATGGTAGCTTGCTAGTAGAAATTTTATGCAAGCGTTCACCTCCTGGTGCCTACCAAAGTGTGGAATCTTAATTACATTAAGTAAGGTGGACTGTGTGAGGTTTATCATCCATTGCTAAGGGATGATCTTGGAATTCTTCCCCTTTTTCATTTTCAGATACTTGTGCGGGGAAAGCATACTGTAGGCTTTCCGGTCACCAAGTTTGAAGTCGCAAAATTTCAATGTTGCGAGATTGGTCTACACAAACTGCATGCACACCCTTCGGTAGGTACGCAATGATCATAGGATAGTCGTAATCTCGGGGCACATTGTCACGATTGATTTCACCTTTCAGAGGAGGTATGTAAGAGGGCAAGATGCTCGGGATCAGTTTGGCGTTCACGATGTCGTCTCTATGTTTAGTATGTTTCTCAGTGGTCTATTGAGATGGTCCATCTCGAGCAGTGGATGGAGAAGTTGCTACTCCTCTTGATGATGAGGCTTGGACTCCGATGGACATTCCTCTTTTCGACATAACTCTTTCGGTTCTTAAGCTAGCAAGTACTTCTCTCACCGATTCTTCTATTGTGCTAAGCTCGTCGGACATGTAAGCTCAAGATCACTTTCTCAGGTTGTCAATGGGATCAAGGTACCTTAATCGAGTAGAGAGAAAGGCAGGGTAGTCACTATTCCACAATGTGGGTATTCTATGAGCTCAAGTTCTCAATTGGAAAAAGTGTCTTCCGGGCATGGCACGATGGAATAAGTAAGTAACACTGTAACATACTACTTGCAACAGATAGGAGGGTCCATTAACTCTTGATCTATCTATTATGGCGTAGTCTAATGGTCAGGTAACAGGTCATAACTTTATTTCAAGCCGTTCGAGCCATCAACGAAATGGGTATATCATCTTCTAACAGTTATATTACTTCGACGTGGTGAAGTGTCATATGTCGTTATTCTGCTATCCCAGCGAAGCTTAAATTCTGCATGTTTTCCTTCTGCGGGGTTTCTTCTGGAATGTTCTATAATTTATCCAACTTCGCTTTCTTCTTCATGAGTTTTCTAGCCTTCTTCCCAGTGAGCTTTGTCTCGGTCATCCTTTTTTCATTCTGATTCTTTTCTTCTCTTGGCATGCTAACTTCGTAGTGCTGAGATTCTTTCTTTAGATCCACGGGTATTACTTGTCCAACATATTTTTCGGTCCTCTGTGGTTCTTCTAGCGTTCTGTCAACTTCGTCATCCAAGTTCTTAGGGTCAAGAACCCTTGATCTGTTCTCCCATTCTTCAATCAACTGCACGATCCTTCTAGTCATGAAGTCTCTTAACTCTTGTCTCTGTTGTTATAGGTCCTTTTCTTCTTCCTGTTTTTTGGCTTGATATTTCTCAATCCAAGGTTTACCAAGTAACATAGTAAATGGGGCGTTGTCCTCCACGAACTTAACAATCTCAAAATCTTCTTCTATCGAAGCTCCATGAGCATTCATAGATATCTGAGTGAGATTTCCACATAGGTTTACCACCTTTCTTCTGAATAAACCTACTCCTCCTAATGAAGGGGTCATGTCAGGTCTTCCTATAGATTTCCAGGTTCCTTCTGTCATAATGTTCACCGGTGGTTCTTCATCCAAAACACAGTCAATGTTGAAGTCTCCTATTCTCACTTCGATCTGTTCTTTCTTCTTGAAGATTTCTAATAAGATGAGGTCTATGTGATCATTAAGGGTTTCTTGCATTTTCATCAATACTTTCTTTGATTTTTTCTGGGGTTCCTCTATAATTTGAGTCTCTTGATCTCCTGCTTGCTCTATATTCATCTTTTCAAGTCTAGCAATCATTCTAGGGCAATCCAGTACTTCATGGTCCATATCCTTACAACAAATACAACCGGGTCTTCGCCCAGGGCATTCCTTAGCAATATGTTC
>SNQJ01S0309173.1:0-10023 GCA_010110895.2 Picea sitchensis
ATTTCATCACAAAGGGGAAGGGGATGATGGTGAGAAGTAAGTATTCATGTAAAATTTACAATCACACTTAGAAGTGAAAAAAGAGGAAGACTTTGCTTATTTTATCAATTTTTAAATAAAAGAAAATAAATAAGTTAAAATTTAGAAAATAATTTTGATAAGTCAAATTGAGAATTTCTATAGGGGATGTTCTTTAAAAAAAGGACTGTCGAGAAAGGTAATGGGAGCAAGGTAATGAGAGCCAAGTATATGGAGGATAGGGATCCAAAGGCATGAATTAGGAAAAGAGTTAAATATTTTAGAGGTGGTTATGATGTATGTTAAGCACTAGTTAAATCCTATGATATAGTTGGTCAATGGATAGCTTGGAACATTGTAAAGAGCATTCTAGTGAAAATCAATGAGGACCCTTTTTTTTTAAGTTTTTTTTTTTTAAATACTCTTCTAGGACAGGTTTAAACCCCTTGGAAGAGCTAGGAAGGGTTCAATTTGGATCATTGGAACTTCCCTTAACATCATTATTCCATTGAAAATATCACTGAGCGAAACCTTGAATGTATGGTTGAGTCTAAATATTAGACTTTTTAAACCTTTTCTAGTTGTATTTTATGATCAATTTTGTCCATAAACCATCCTGAAATTTGAAAGAATGGATGGAATATCAATTGTTGAAATTGCACAATCTAGGTGAATTAGAGGTTTTTCAGGACGTCGAATCCACATGTGCATTCAAAATTTCAATTCAAACAATGGAAAATTACAATTTCACCAATAATTAGATCCTCAATTTCGATAATAATTACCCCAAAAAATAAAAAAATTCGAATAAGTAGACTACTCTCTCTACATGTTTTTTCCATGATTGGGACCATACATATATGTGTATATGTTGTCCTTTGGTGAAGTGGACCAGCCAATGCATCCATAAACCGCATGGGTTCACTGCCGACCAATGCTGCAGATTCCACGCAGTGAATGATATTTCTAGGTAGATGTGCATCAAATGATATGTATAATGTTGTATATTTGTAACTTTGTAGTGTACATTGATTTCAGTGTAAATTATAATTGTTTTATATTTGTAGTGTACGTAACACTTGGGTGTCTTTGTTGGCCATCCGACTTTTTAATCTATACATCATGGGATATAATGTGATAGCTTTTTCATCTAATTTATTACCATATGATGCTTTCTTTCCCCATAACAACAAATAGTGTTTATAATATCCACAACATTATACACCCACTATTCTCTAAAATGATAACCACATCTCAAGTGGCCTATCCCACCTTTTTGAAATGCAATATACTTTCTATGTTTTCTTGGAATGCATAAAGTAAAATATCGAGTTCAACATATAAATTAATTGCAACAAAGTTTAGAAGTTGCAAGTTTAGATTCAAAAGTGATGTTACTAAGACTGATATATTAGTCAACATTTTACTATAATTCCATGATTTGTTTCACTCTTCTTTTGTGAATATTGTAAGGCATGTGGCGCCAAGCTTGGGCACGCCCACTTTCACCGTAGACCGAAGCAGAAGAAATCAAGCAGGAAGGACACTCGGTGACATGAGGAGAATAAGGTCTTCATATAGGGGATATTTAGGGTTCCTTGGGAACAACATGCAAAGAAATGACTCCACCCAATATTCCTTGAAACACAAGTCAAACGATGGATGGTTTCATTAAAAGTTGAGGGTAATATGCGGGAACTCCACTAATGAAGGATCTAATCAGCTAAGGCATGCAGGACACACTTAGACATGTTAGATCGACTCACCTAAGGGGAGCACGCAACCAAGATGATGATTCAATTAGATGGATGGGTCATGATGGTCCAAGAGGCATGTCAGTTGATGGGAGTGTGGAATATATGGGTACACTAGGTCCACATAGGGGTGTGATGATCGGTTGAGTGTGAATATTCACAAAGGGGCACGGCACACCAAAAAGACATGGCATTTTGTACAATTGACCCTTGGATTCCATATAAGAGCACAAGAGCACAACCAAGAAGGTAAGTTGGAAAAACTTGGAAAGAGAGTAAGAGAGTTATGTGGTTTAGAGGAAAACAAAGAGGGCAAGCTCCATCAAGTGACAAGGAGACAATTCACTCCACTTTGGAGGACTTGTGTTTCCTTGAGGATGATTTAGTGGGCATAGTTGGGAAAGTGTTATAGATTTATTGGCCACCTAATCATTAGGTCATTATCACCTAAAGGTCACCTAATCACTAGGTCAATATCCCCTAGAAACCCCTCATTTTCTCCCTTAAAACCTACCAATTTTTCCCTGGGTTTTCAACTTAGTTTCTTCCCGGTCACCCCCTTCCTTCATTAAAAGAGTGACCAGAAAAGTATGGTCTCGCCCTATGGATTTCCAAGGAGAAATTGGTCACTCTTTCTATGTGTCTAGGGAGCGACCAAGCCTATAAACTCCCATTTTTGGATTTGGCTTCAATGGATGAGACTTACCACTGATTTCTAGGGGTTTAACCTCGATAAGGATTCCATTATGAGCTCAAGAATATTATCCTAATAACTATATGGCATTATCCATAAATCCCTATAATAAAAAATCCATTTCCTATGGAAAAGGAGGAGGAAAGAGATAGAAAAGTTACTCTGGTGATTTTGTTGCAAGACTTGGGCAAGGAGCTTGGAAGGATGCCATCTCTTTTGTATACATATTTGTAAGTTGCAATATTGTTTATTTTATTAATACAAGACATACCGGATGTTTCCCTCTATCCCATTGTTCATATAAGTTTATGTACTCATTGGTAGAGAATCAATATACTTATGCGTTATGATATATTATTAGATCTATTGTCAATCCATGCATGATTGCTTTGATCCTTGGTTGTTTTCATGTATGAATCAGATCTAGGAACACCCTTAGTTTATGTCTCTATTCCTTTCTTAGGCACTGGAAGAACCTAAAGGAGCTCATCTCTTGCAGGTTACAAAATCCTTACAACAAAATAGCAACCATACTAGGGAATTTTTTCTCCATGTATTAATCCCCTTAGATTGTTGAATTTTTTAATATTATTTATAGATATCTCCTCCCTTTTAAGTGCTCTTGTTCCATCCCAATCATTGCCCAATTCTTTTCTGAGTCTAGTTGAAGAAACACATATCCCATATCTATCATATCTCACCCAGATTTACCCTTTTTTCATTTCCCAGGTCCGGTCACCCTTTCCTTGTGTAAATAGAGTGACCAACCTCCCTCTGTTCGCCCT
The DNA here is from genome assembly GCA_010110895.2 of Picea sitchensis. Taxonomy (NCBI): domain Eukaryota; kingdom Viridiplantae; phylum Streptophyta; class Pinopsida; order Pinales; family Pinaceae; genus Picea; species Picea sitchensis. The sequence continues at coordinate 3,252 of SNQJ01S0309173.1, forward strand.
TTTTTCTCTATAAAGGAGCGATCAACTATCTTCTTAGTCTACCAGGAGCAACCATACCTTATGGTCGCACATTTTCTCTTACTAAGGATCCATCATGCCACTCATCTGTCATCTTATTGAACTTCTTGTTACATTGGTTTGACCAGAAATGTCTTCCTTGACCTCCTCGAGTAGTCTACAGATCCTTGGCATCTCCCTCAGATTTTTTTTGGAGAAATTTATCTTTGATTATTTTTCCACTCTCACTTTGATTTCTTTGAGTGTTGATTTATTTTCAGTCATTTGGAATACTTTTTTCAGTTTTGAAGCCTTGAGTATTGCGTGTTTCAATTTGGAATATTTTCTTTCTTCCTTGTTATATACCTTTTAGTGCATTACATATGGTATATTGAAGGTAAATAAATAGAAGGAGTTGATTTCAAATTGCATTTACTTGAAAAGAGAAAGCATAAAATTTCATTGGAGTGTTTTCAAAAGTAGTTTAGGAAAGTTGTTTTCTTTCAGATTGCAAAAACTTAATTTCATTGTTTGGCATTGTTTCCCATTTCATTGAAAATAAAATTAAGATTGCATGTTGTTGAGTGCTTAGTTGTCATTATAAATGAGTAAAGAACTCCTCTCCTTTATTTAACTATCTTTCATCGAAAATGAATTATTGCATTGCATCATTATCTGCACCTTTTTGGAGTTGATTCCTTTAAACATCATCAGTTTCACTACCACACCCTTGAGTAAACCAAAACCCATAAAATCAAGCGCTTAATAAAAGTGATCTAGCAACTTTTCTTTTTAGGGCCTGCACATCAACATTAGATCAGGATATAGCTTTGGAATAGGTTGTGAGGTGAACTCTCCAAAGCAACCAAAACCAACTTAGAATCTTGCAATATGGAGAGAAAATGCAATTTTCATATAAGCATATCCAAGACCCCCTTCTCAAACAAGGGATAAATATGAGGCCGCGTAAGAGAGAGCAACAAAGATTACCCCTCCGAAGCTTAACCAAACATAGTGGAAAGATCGTATACTGGGGGTTATTCTTGAAGTGTCACTGGTCTCATTAGGTCTCGGTGTTTCATTAATCTCGAATCCGTTTGAGCTCTTCAGGAGTTTATCGGTCCTCTTGTTTTCAGTCCTCTAGAAGAATTTTGGAATGGATATTATGCTCATGTGTGCAATCCCGACTTTCGACTATACCCTCCTGGAGGTTTAATGCTAGTTAGTAACCCTAGTATCCATAATCCTTAGGGTATATACACAAGGTGATGAGGAAGGGGAGTCTTTGTTGTACCTGGGTTAGATGTTGGTCAAATTCGCTTGGGCTCCTTGGAGGGTAACCCATGGATAAACCGTTGGGGAGCTTGCACCAGGGTGTAATTCCATTAAGCAGGTCGCCAATGTAACTAATCCACCCACTCATCCTAGTCCCTTCTCACGTGTTCCCTCGATGTTTGATTTCATCACCAACTAGTAAATTGATTGTGAGAAGTTATTGGTTTGTTTGGTTTGCTTCCTAGATTTTCTATCACGTGTTGTTTATTTTCTTAGTGGACCTTAGGGTTGAGTATGTATCTATGGCATCAGTTCCTGGGTATACCAACAAATGAATCCCTTTTCCATGGATACCATTTGTTTCTCCTTCCGCGTGACACGTTGGTCCACCTTACATCACAACTTTGACTCTTCTCGATCTCATGATTGGGTTACAGGTTTGGTTGTTTTCCACTCCGGTGAATGCAAATGCTCCTAGTTCTTCGTATGTAAACACTGCACCCCAGGATAATCAACCTAATGTCGATCCTATACATTATTTTCTCATATGGTCTTCTTCTTGTTCTTCCTCTTCTCCTAGTGAAATCCCTACAGTTAGTAACCAGGTGGACAAGAAGAAGAAGAAGAAACATAAGATTAAGAAAAAGAAAAATAAGAATGAGGAAAGGCTTCCAACCACTACAGGACATGTTGGAAGTGATCAGCCAGCCTTTGGGCATCATGCTGCGAGTTTTGATGGTGTCATAAAGTCGAAAAAGAAGAATCACAAGCCCAATTTCCTTTGCAGGCTTTGCAAGGTTGATGACCTTCTCAAGGATTTCCTTGTTATTCCCAAGTTCGTAGAAGTGTGGTATCAAGTTTCTTAACAATCCACGTCATCAGTCGTTGCAGGTCATGTTGGTGACAACCCATTGACTAGTAATAAGGTTGGTAGTAAGAATGGTAAAATCAAGAATCCTTGTTGGTTATGCAAGGACATGCACCATACCTATCGTTGTCCGTGCATGAATGAAGCCTCAAAATTGTTAAAGGCCCTTGTTGTTTCTCAACAACAGCTTCCACCCGATTATCGTAAAAATTTTCGCAACCCACCATTATATGATCAAGTGGTCAATCGAACCCCATCGTTGGTCGATCCCACTCTCCCTTTAGAGAGTGAAGCCAAAGTGGTCGATCTGACCCCATCGTCGGCCAATCCTACTGTCCCTTTAGAGATTGAACCCAAAGTTATCAATCCGAGTTCCTCTTCGGTCGATCTGGTCCATCCAGTGGTCGATTCAATATCCCCATCGATTGATCTCACTCCTCCTTCAAAGAGTTAATATGTCTCTCAAGTATTAATTGTTGATACAGATTCATCTAAACTAGGGGGCATTCCACCCGTTCCAGCGACACCCCCTCCAAGCAATGTGATTACAATTAATTGGAATGCTCTAACAAAACCTCATCTTCCTTCTTACGCACCTTTCCAAATCATTTTTCAGGTTTGTGGTAGGAATATTCCTAACACTATAATAGACGAAGGAGCTTCTATTAGCATCCTATCCTCGAATGCTTGGAAATCTCTTGGTTCACCTCAACTTGTGTCGATGACTCATAATCTGTTGGATTTCAACAGAAGGTTTAGACCACCTTTAGGGATCCTTCCTTAGTTTCTTGTTACTTTAGGGGGGGAAATGGTCAAGATCGATGTGATGGTAGTCCACGACCCCTTGGATTTTAATTTACTCTTCGAGAGAGACTATGTTTACGCCATGAAATATTTTGTGTCCACCCTCTTTCAAGTGATGTGTTTCCCTCACAATGGAACCATAATGACCATCGATCAACTTTCATTCAGTGGCCATCATATAACGTCCAACCATCCTAATTCCATGAATGGTCCTTATATTCTAGCGTCATCCACCTATCCCATGCATTCAAATTTGAATGAGAAGGAATATCTCCCTTCTTTTGACTTAGATCTGGTAGTTGACATGGCGATCTCTTCGATAGGGATTTTAGAGCCTGATCTCCCTACACCTATCGTGCCCCTTGACATATATTCCTTCTAGAGTGTTTTTCGTCTGTCTAGCAAAGTTCTCTTGGAAGCCATGATCATGGTTTTTCCCTTGACATGTATTCCTTCCGAATAATTAGCCTCTTGGAATCCATGATCAAGATTATAGCTATGAGCATGGTTCCCATGTCTGTGTCAAGCTCATTAAAAACTGAAAAAGAGGTGTGGAGATCCTACCTAGCAAAGAGCATAGTTTATTTTCGATTTCAAGCTCGTTAAGAAATAAAACCGATCGCCATGAGCACAGATATTTTCCTATGTCAAGATCATTAAAAAATGAAACAACTAGTAACGAGCATAGTTCCCATTTATGTGTCAAGCTCGGTAAAAAATGAAACAATTGCCTCTCTCATTGAGTTGAGGCTTTGATAAAAAAATCGTAACTGAACCTTCATTTCATTTGCCTATGACAATTGACCCTCTTTCTTCCTCTGGTGAATGTTTTCCTATTAGTATCCAACAGTCTAATTTGGTACAAACAACATAAGAGTTGGAAGATGAAACTAAGCTTGGAGGGGAATGTCTCCAACCTCTAGTTATCATGTTGGAGTTAAGCTGCTAGCTTCTCAATATGGGGGAAAAGTACCAACCACCCACCTTTGGAATTTACATTGGGAAGTGTTGAGCACAATTATTTTTCTGGTTTCAATCTCACGAAAAAATGAAACCTACCCAAGCATAGTTTAACATTGTTTCAATATTGTCTACAAATGAAACCAATCTTGAGCTTAGTATTTGTTCTTTCTTGTGCTCATAAATAGATGAGAATATGTTACCGAGCTTAGTATTTGTTCTTTTTTGTGCTCGTAAATACATGAGAATAGGTTACCGAGCTTATTCTTTGTTCTTTCTCGTGCTTGCAAATACATGAGAATAGGTTATTGAGCTTAGTCTTTGTTCTTTCTCGTGCTCGCAAATACATGAGAATGGATTATCGAGTACACTTGTATTTTCACACTCATTATATGGATTTGAAAAAATGTCCACCTGGTATATATTTACCCCTTTTTCAGGCCATATGGACTTATTACAAAAACTGACCTCATTATGGAGAACTCTTTAAGCTCTTTTCCAACCCTTTAAAAAATGAAAAGATTGTTGAGTGATTTTGTTGTCTTTCACGCTCGTTAAAGTGAATTAGAATGCATGTCTATTGAGTGGTAGTTTATCTCTTTTTTGGTCTCATCATATTATTTATGAAAAAGGAACACCCTATCCATTGTGGTTAGGAGAGTTCTCCTAGGTATCATTTTATACTTTTTCGGACCCTCGAGATAAAATTTATGAATTTTTTTATTGTGGAGTCTTCTTTATGATCTTTTCAGACTCTCTAAACATGAAAATACCATCGTGTTTACCTTCTTTGGAATCATAAAACCAAACATTGAAGGACCCATATGGGGTCGAACCCTTCCTTCGCCAGGTTCGCTAAATATATGATGAGGGACTCATCATAAGATGAGCTATATCAATCATATGCTATCTTCCTCAAGCTCGTAAAACTAAAAAGAGGTACTGGCCAATCATGGTGGGGAATTTTTAGAGGGTTTTTAGGTCTTGTTATCTTCATTCTATGGAAAAAATTATTACTTTCAGTCTCCCTTGAACAATGTGCATGTTCTATCATCATATATAATAGTCAGGTCATCCATTCTCTCTGATTCACCACCATTTCCATCACGTGTTGCATTCCACTAATAGTCCATGACCATGATTATGGTATTCATCTGAGTTAATGCTACCGATTCAAGGTATTTTTGTGCATACTTTTTCAAGAGAACTTTACCTGTGTCAGCCACCTACAGTTCCTTTCAGCTTGTTTATCCCAACCATCCTTGTGTTAGTTCTGCTCCATTATTATGATTTTCACACCATATATCTTTACATGTTTCATGCCAATTAATGGGGGATACAGCAAGGCCCTCCTTCTATGGATTTCACCCTGTCAACTACAACTCACCATCCAGGATTGAAATCTAGAAACCCATTAGTACCCGAGGACTTGTAGACATCAGTGGTAGGTCTCCTTGCATTTCGACAGTGGGTTTACATTACTGGCTCCTTTCGAATGAATCTATGAGTGTTCGATATCAAATCCTTTATTCACACTTTATAGATTGTACTCGGTATCTTGGATTCCATCATCATCATTGGTGGACTCCCTCACGTCTATTAAGGGTATACATTAATGAATGGTAATCAAACAGTTTCTGCCATGCTTGACTTTAGCTCATTTATTCACACGTTGTATATTCATACCATTTGGATCAAGGAAGAAGACCTTGGGATAAGATCACACTCATGTTAGATGATATTATTTCCCAAGATGTAATGGAGAATATTCATGAGAACTTCACATATTGCTCAGTTATTGAGTCATCTCACTGATTTGTATGATGTGACATAGATCCACATTTGTACTTGGTCGTGGCTATGATATCACTTGCGTCTTGCATGGATCCACAATGTATACTTTCATTGCCATGATTGAGGCATGATTGGTTCTTGATGGATCCACAATGTATTATGTTGTGGCCATCATCCCCTTACTTGTGTCATGCATAGATCTACAGTGTATTTATGGCGGTTGTGCTCTTTTTTTTCTTACCGAGCATGGGTATGCCTACCTTGAGGATGTTTTTCTAGAGGACCAACGATGATTTTCTCCAATATTCTTTGCCCAAATCTCTACGACTTGATTTATAAAGTATTTTGGCCATCATACACCTCTTCTAAACTCACACTTTAGGGGTCATATTTTATAGATTTATCACCACCTAATCATTAGGTCATTATCACCTAAATATCACCTAATCACTCAATCATTATCCCCTAGAAACCCTTGATTTTAACCCTTAAAACCTACGAATATTTCCTAGGTTTTCAGTTTATTTTCTTCCCAGTCACCCCCTTCCTTCATTAAAAGAGTGAAAAGAAAATGATTGTTGCACCCATTGGCTTCCAAGGAGTGATCAATCTCTCTTTCTATGTGTTTAGGGAGAAACCAGTCCTAGAAACTCCCATTTTTTAATTGGTTTCAATGGATGAGACTTCCCATTGATTTCTCGAGGTTTATCCTCAAGAAGGCTTCCATTATGAGCTCAAGAATCTTATCCTAATAACTATATGGCCTTATCCCTAAAGGCCTATAAGAACAAATCGATTTCCCATGGAAAATGAGGAGGAAAGAGATAGAAAAGTTACTCTAGTGATTTGGTTGCAAGACTTGGGGAAGGAGTTTGGAAGGAGGTCATCTCTTTAGTCTACATATTTGTAAGTTGTAATATTGATTCTTCGATTAATATAACACATAACGAATGTTTCCCTCTATCCAATTTTTCATATAAGTTTATGTATTCATTGGTAGAGAATTAGTATAATTATGTGTTATGATATACTATTAGATCTATTGTCAATCCATGCATGATTACTTTGATCCTT
>SNQJ01S0309174.1:0-10023 GCA_010110895.2 Picea sitchensis
TTTGACACATTAGTTGGGGAATTTATCTCTTCCAATACCTTATATCTTCTTTATGGATTTCTTTTGATGATAGCCACCTACAAATGTTGATGCAATAAAATAATATCAAGGTATACATAAATTTGTAGATAAAACATAATATGTCAATAAGTTCCGCTAAAAACCACATAAGAAGTACATTTTCCTTATAAAACAATACTTACCTCGTGTATTTGCCAAGTACATAAATAATTTGTTTTATGTTGTTGTCAAAGTCGTCTGGGAGAGATAAAGGTAGAACATACTGTAACAAAAAACAAATAATTATTATTTGTTTCCAAAAAATGCGTACCAATAAGGAAATATATTATAACCTACTAATTACCTTAATGAATGTATGTGAGTCATGTGTTTTAACCCCACCAAAATCACCTTTTTTTCATTAAGATATTTTGTATGTTAGACGAAAACCCTGTCGGAAACCTAATTTTTCGAATGACCTCTTTTACAATATTGCTTTCTTTCTCCCTCAATAACCAACGAAGACTAGTATTTTGTTCACAACCATCGCCATTATAATTAATAATAACACTTTGCAATGCATGATTAGCTTCTTGGATGTCACAACAAATCTTTCCAATTCTCTCTTTGTTAGTCCTTTCATCTAATATTCGCCATAACAATTTTGTTATGTTCTTCCCGATATGCATTGTATCAAACATATGAGCTATTTGTAGGTTCTCGTAGTATGGAAATCTACTGAATTGCATCAGGTATCTTTTCATTCCTCATGGAAGCCCATTTGTGGCTAACGACATTCATGAAACATCAACAAATTGAAATTAACTCTAATTAATGGGACAAAATGAAATTAATACTAATGAAATGAACCAAATATTTATATAATATGTCATACATAAATAATTTGCGTACCTTAACGATTTCTAATATATTCCAACTTCCATAGGCAAGGTGCCATTCTTCGTGGTTTTTTTTTCCATTTTCTTCTTTACCATTGAAATTTGCTTTGTCTGTAGTTAGATAACTATGGTTGTAATATACCAGATATAAAATGTATGCAGAACTGAAATAAAATGCTAGTAATGGTAGAATAACAACAATATAACCATAACATTCACCACAATAACACTGAAATGATATAAGAATAACAACATAAATAACACTTTGAATCTAAAATCAATGTTCACGGGCCTCTTCGAGGGGGAAACCTCCAGTTGAGTAGAGATCTATTACAATAATATCCAATCTAGGGTTCTCATACCCTCAAATCCTATTTATACTAAAAAGAAGTATCTAGAGGAAGATCCTTCTAAAAGCAGAAGATTCTATTAGGTCTTCTTACATCCTCCTTATTATATTTTATTGAAAGGCCTTATTAATATTCACCTTTATGGCATCCGAATATATTGTTCTACCTATGTGTGGGTTAGGAACCTAACATGTCTGCCCCCTTAAAAACAACCTTGTCCTTAAGGCTTGAGATGAGGAAATTGCTGCAGAATGGCAGCTGGTTCCCAAGTGGCATGTATTGGAGTTGTATCTTTCCATTGTACTAGAACTTCCTTGATGGTTCTCTGACGTAAGCGACACTCACACTGGTCCAAAACTGCTTTTGGTTGTAGCCAAATGGATCCTTCTTTAGCTAACTCTGGAAGGTTGGTTTGAATTAGGCACTTAGCTCCAATCACCTTCTTTAAGCACGAAACAAGAAAAACAGGATGTATCTTCGAATTGTTGGGCAAAGCTAACTGATAGGTGACTTGTCCCATACGCTTGAGTACGGTATAAGGACCATAAAATTTGGGTGCTAGCTTCTGACAATGCTCATCCTTGAGGGAAGTTTTCTTTTAAGTTTATAGTCAAAGAAACACTTGATCCCCTTCTGCAAATTGAAATTCAGAGTGACCTTGATCTGCTTGTTGCTTCATGCGATTATGTGCCATGACCAAACTCTCTTTGAGGGTACAGAGAATAGCCTCTCGATCTGTAAGTGTTAGGTCAACTACCTATACCTTTGAGGCACCCGGTAAGTATGAGAGAACTGAAGGTGGCTTCTGTCCATATACCGCTTCAAAAGGAGTCATGCGTGTAGTTGTATGGTATGAAGTGTTGTACCACCATTCAGCTAGGGGTAACCATTGAGCCCATTGAGTTTTCTTTTCTGAGGCAAAACACCTCAAATATGTTTCCAAACACTTGTTGACAACTTTCGTTTAGCCATAAGTCTAGGGATGATAAGTTGTGCTGAGATGCAATTTGGTGCCTTGTATCTTGAACAATTCTTATCAAAAATTGCTTGTGAAAGTTGGGTCGCGATCATACAAAATAGAGTGTGGCATGCCATGAATCTTGAAGACCTGGTCCATGAATATTTGAGCCACCATGGATGCTGTAAATGGGTGTTGAAGGGCACATAAATGAGCATACTTGGAAAGGCGATAAACAACCACCATGATGACGAATTTATTTCCCGATTTGGGTAACTTGGTAATAAAATCCATATAGATATCCTTCCAAATAGCAGGTGGAATCGGGAGCGGTTGTAGTGTGCCCGACGATTTGACTGTTTCTCCCTTGTTGCATTGACACACATCACATTCAGCTACAAAATTACGAATGTCCTGTTTCATACCATCCCAGAAAAAAGAACGTTTGACCCTGTCATAGGTTTTGGTGAACCCATAGTGCCCTGCTGTGGGTGTAGCATGAAGCTCAGAAAGTACCGTGGATTTAATATTTGATTGTTTACTTAAATACAAATGGCCTTTGTATCAAAGTTCCTCATGGAGCCAAGAGTACCTTGGGGAAGTTGGAGCCTTGGACTGCAATTGGTGGATCAACTACAAACTTTTGGGATCTTGTAGCCATTCCTGGAAAATGGCTTGGAGCCAATCTGGTACAATCAATGAAAGAGAAAAGAGGGATCCTTCATCTTCATATTTTCAGGAAAGTGCATCCGCAACCATATTGTCTTTGCCTTTCTTATAAATGATCTCATAATCATATCTAAATACTTTAGTCACCCATTTTTCTTGTTTTGGGGAGGAAATGCATTGTTCCAAAAAATACTTGAGAATTTGATGGTCTGTCTTAATTTGGAAACGTTGCCCCAATATATAAGGACGCCACAGATCCATGACATGCAGAATAGCCAACATTTCCTTTTCATAGATGGATTTTCCCAGATTTCTTTCAGATAGTTGTTTTCTGGTAAAGGCCAAAGATCGACCCACTTGCATAAGGACAACACCAATTCCTTTCCCTGAGGCATCACATTCCAACACAAAGGTATTTGTGAAATAGGGAAGGGTGAGGACTGGAGTGGTGCACATGGCCATATTCAAGGTTTGAAAATCTTGAGAAACGGCTAGAGTCCAAGTGAAAATGTTCTTTTTTAGGAGAGAAGTGAGAGGTGTTGCAATCTTCCCATAATTCTTAACAAACTTGCAATAATACCCTGTTAATCCTAGAAATCCACGCAAGCTCTTAAGAGTCTTTGGGTAAGGCCAGTCTTGCATAGCTTCAATATTTTTAGGATCCACCTTGACGCCATCTTTTCCAACTAGATGACCTAATTATTTTACTTCTGAGGTGCCAAAATTACATTTAGACTATTTCAGGAAAAGTTGGTGCTGAGAGAGTAGATGAAGAACTCAATTCACATGAGAAGGATGGCTTGTCTATATTTTTCTATAGATGAGGATATCATCAAAGAAAACTAAGACAAAATGGCAGATAAAAGAATGAAAGACATGATTCATGAGGCTTTGGAAGGTGGAGGGGGAATTACACAAGCCAAAGGTGGTGCAGACCCCCTACCTCAGTAGGGTTCTGCGACCTCCCGGTCTCTGGATCGATCTTCTTCTGAGATGAAATGGCTCTTTAGAATCCTGCTGGAACCCCTTGAATGAATCCACAGGTCCCTTTAATTCCCTAGCACAGGCTTTGAGAAAACCTATGCACACACTCAACATTCAACCCTCTTCTCTGTTTTGAACCAACACACCTTTCACGTTTTGGTGTTTCGGGACTCCTGCATGTGAGCTCTCCTAGGCTCCTTGTCCCTCCAACTCTCGGTTGCCGAAATGCCAAAAATGGCTTAATGACTCTGGGTCCTCCCTTAGCCTCCGTCCATGTGACCACCACTCTGTGACCACATGTTTAACATCAAAGCGCTATCGGCTTTTCGTGATTCGGGGAATCATGATGCAAGAATTCCTCCTGTTCTCTATCTTTCGAAATGCCGAAACCCAAAATAGGGCCTAACTCCAAAGATTCCCCCTTAAGTCGCTTTTCATACGACCGATCTTGTGACCTAGTGTTATTGCTCCAAATGCTTTTGGGTTTTCGCGATTCATGATTTCGTGATTCTGGCTGCAACGATTCTAGGTCCTTCGAACTCCCAGATCCTGAAATTCCAAAATCTGCCTGTGACCACGGTCCACTTTTCAGGATTTCATAATTCATGATTTCATGATTCTGGCTGCAGACGATTCTAGGTCCTTCGATCTCCCGGACCCCTAAATGTCGAAATATCCCCCTTGAGAGATCAACAGTCCAGATTCCTCTTGAACTGATGATCACGATCCAACTGGATCTACGACCCACAACCTCTTAGGATTTTTCCCGAACCTTGACCACTCGCCACGTGTCCTCCTTGATGAACGCTTCCGATCGTTTCGCAATTTCATGAGCCGGGACTTCTTGTCTCATGATTCCTTCTCCTAAAACTCCCGGTGTCCAAATCCCCAATGGGCTTGGATCTTTGACACCTGTCCTCCAAAATGGATGGTCCTGATGCTTTCGGGACTTGATGAGTCCTCTTCCTTCTGTTGTTACAAGGTTTAAACCTCACGCACCTTTTCTGGATCCGAAAACTCACGACAATTCAACACTTTTCCCTTGAAGTTTCTGCCATCTGTTCTACCCTTCTGTGCAACTTCCCAGGGATTAAACCCCTCACACCTTCTTCCAGATCTGACGACTATTGGTCCTTGGTGCTAGATCTAACGACCCAGATCCTTTTTCATGTGCACCTCCCAGGGATTAAACCCCGTGCACGTATCCTTGATCCAACGGCTCTCAGGCCACTGTGCTCCAGATCTGATGGTTGGCACGATTTCGTGAACCAGGATTTCATGATGCAACGACTCAAAAATCACTTTCCGCTCCAAACCTCGAACTCCAAAATAGTGAAATTTGAGCGCGAGATCAACGACCCCTAATGCTTCTCATCCAATGGTCGCTACTCCTCCTGAGCTTCTGAACACTAAAATATGCTCAGTCTTAACCTCCTCACAGATCTACAAGATCCAACGGTCCACGTGATTTTGACACTTCTCTATGGAGTGTCTCCACTTTCCATACGACTCCTCTCCTGGGGTGCTTCTAAAGGATTAAATCCCTCACAACTTGGTGTGATGTTATGGCTCTCAATATTTTGGCACTTCTCCATGAAGTGTCTCCACCATTCCTTTCAGCTGCTCTCCTACTTGACCTCCTAGAGGTTAAAATCTGTGCGCCTTCCTCCGGATCCGATGACTATCGATTCTTTGCACAAGATCTGATGGCAGTTGTGCTCCCTCCTGAGCTTGAGAACTTATTCCTTCCCCTTGGAATATTTTCCAAAGTTTCAAAGGCCTCGACCTTCGCTTCCCCTGCGAGCTCAATTCATTTGGATCTCACCTGTGTTCTAGGAATGATGTCCCTCTTGATCTTCATTCTCTCGGAGATTTACTTCTGCAAACACTTTGTGTTCGAGGGTCTCGAATAACTCAGATTCGAGAATTTTTCTTGAAAAGAAAACTCCTTACGCCCACCTGGCATTCTCTTTCTCGATGCACACTTTACAGAACCTACAGAGTATTCAACAACCCTGTGAGTGTCTTCTCCTCGACCATTCTCTTTTCTCAGAACTCGAAATAGTGTTCCCTAGTGCACTCTATGCACTCGCTCGATGCCCTCTTGGCAGAGCTCTACAAAACCTTCAATAGTTCCGTCTTCCCTAAACTTGAGACAGATTTCCTTCCTATGCACTCCTTGCACCTGTGTTGATGAAGGTTCAATGCTATCCATCTTGAGCTTTCCTGAGGTTGTCTCACCTCTGTTAATGCATACCTTGCGGACTATGTGCACTCCTTGCACTCAGAAACTCCAATACAGGATGAAATTGAAACTTATGAAATACTTCACCAGTTATGCATTTAAACATGAAATTCATAAAAACATGTAAACATCAAACACACAATATGCAGGAAAATCTTCTTTTCTATTAATCTGTATGTCTATACAAATGTTTACAAAGACTGGACTGTAACAAGTCTCATATCTCTCTCGAGACCTCTCTACTCTGGTCTCTACTCCTAAATCTCTACTCTAATTTTTTATTTAATTACAAAACGAGGGCTCCCATGAGTTTATCCTCAACCACCGTCTCTCAGCTATCGCTATCACAAAGTGACTCCTATGGCTACATTACATAAATGGATGCCCAGTCCTGAATATATCCTGGGCTTGCTGTAGGCAACCATTAAAGGAAACCTCAACCACTACCTATACAAAGGCGTGGTCTGGCATTAAAATCCTTACAACATTTATTGAAATTTTGAATTTCAAAATTGAGAGGGATGCGCCTCTCCCTTTCTCCATTAAATGCATGTTGGATCTGCTGGCTGGCTGGCACACTGCTAACATGGAGCGATGCTCCTGCATCATACTCCTCAGCTGGAAAAATCATGGTCTCCTGATCATGAGCTCCTCTTCTCTAGTGTTGAAATCCACCTAGATCCCAAACTTTCCCTTGGAGCTGTCCATCTGCTCGTTTTCTTTGTTGTTGTTGTTGTTGCTGCCTTGCTGCTCTTGTAGGCTCCCTTCTACTCAGCTTCTCACTACTGGCAGTTTTTTCTACTGAAATTGACATTAGCCTTATGATTTCTTCAATTACCTCATCTAGCTGCTGCAGTGGCTATCTCTCCTTATGCAGTCTCCTCAACTGCACTTCTTCCTGACAAATGGGTTGATCAACTAGATCTCCCATGCCATCTTTTTCCTCTGTGGCCTCAACATTCCATCCTGCTGCAAAATTCATCTATGTAGTCTTATTTTCTTGACTGACCTGTTGTTCAGTCACGTTCTCTGACAGATTAGCTTCTGCTATTTCCCCTTGTGGTAGTTTAATTCCATCTTCCTCTAGCTGCTCCTCAGACTGGAATTCTCCTTCATCTTCGGTTGCATGCCTCGACACTGCAGTTATCATATGTTCAACTCCCTGGCTGAAAATTATGAGCGATTACTTGGAATGCTCCTCTACTAACATCTACATGATTGTCTCCTCATGGCAGCCATATCCTAGCTCTGGATTGTTCAACCAATCCTCCAGCATCTCTAACTCCATTTCCCATGGAGTGAGAATCTTATTTGCATGCTCCTCTTCTGTTGGGGAAAACATTAGTGTCTTCTCCTCCTCTCCCTCTATGACAGTCACTGTTGGCTGTCCTTCTTCTGTTGTTGCTTCTGCAATACATACTCTGGCCTCAACTGAGATGCTTAATAGGAATAATTCACTTTCCCCAATGATCAGAATGTATTTATGACCTTCCTTCATCAACACTCCTTGTTGATCCAAACTCTCCTCTGAGTTCATGAGACTTTTATATAGCCTCATATTTTCCCCCTTGCCCACTTGGCATCCTGCGAATTTTCTACTGCTCACCTAGCAGTGTATGAGACCGACTAGTCCCATCTCATTGCCCACCTGGAAATTTGAACTTTCACCACTGCCCCCTTGGTAGTATGTGATACCTTATGTTGATCTCTTCCCATTGCCCACCTGGAAACTCGAAAGTTCACTTCTGCCCACTTGGAAGTTTACGATATCTTCAGCTAATCTCATACCATTTCCCTCCTAGCAATATGAATTTCCACTGATGTCCTCCTGACAGTCTATGAGATCCTCCAATGATCTCATTTCATTGCCCACCTGGAAATTGGAAAATTCATCTCTGCACTCCTGGAAGTTTATGAGACCTGAAACTGATCTCTCTTCCTCATCACTGAGGGTTTCTCCAACTTCTGCATCACATATGCAAACCATCTCTATTTCACTGAGGCTTTCAGCATACCTCAACCATATTTTCAATAGCCTTTGCTGTCTTTTGGCCAACAAATCCTTGACTAGCAACTTCACCTTCTTTTTCATGGGCCATTCATACACCCATCGTGTTCTTGCACTTTGTTGCATTCGAAATGCAAGCTCCTCCATCCTCTCTCTTATCTCGACGAGTTCTTTATCCATCTCAACCTTGCTCTTCATCTGTTGGCGGTCCTCTCTTTGACCATGCTTATGGCCTATTAGAAATTTCAGATCCCACCCAGTTTCAGTCACTCTGAATTTTCAACCAAAGTTAAATGTCGAAACTCCAGTTTCAGCACATGTCTCAACATTGTTTCAGCATATACTCAACACTGTTTTAGCATATACTCATCACTGTTTTAGCATATACGTAGTGGTGTTTCAACATATACTCATCACTGTTTCAGCATATACTCAACACTATTTCAACATATACTTAGCACTGTTTCAGCATATACTCAACACTGTTTTAACATATACTCAACATTGTTTCAGCATATACCTCAACACTGTTTCAGCATATACTCAACACTGTTTCAGCATATACTCAGCACTGTTTCAGCATATACTCAGTGGTGTTTCAGCATATGAAACAACGGTGTTTCAGCATATAAAAACTTAACAGAAAATAAACTTCAGAACTGAAACATGAGGATTCTGAACATCGTTTTCAATGCAGAAATAAAACATCAGCAGTATGCAAAACTCAGAAAATATAGACACAAATATTTTCAGTCTAACTTCGACCCTGGAAAAACCCACAAGGGGAAAACCAGTGAGAGAGGGCTTTATATTATTTATGAGCTTCTGAGAAATTCTTTTACAGCATATTCATCTTCAGAAATTTACAAAAACTTATCTAGACATTCATGTAGCTTTGCTCCTTGATTTCTATCCCAGAAATCCATACAACTGTACGGCTTCCCCAACAATTAATGTTGTACAGACTGTCTCAAAATTTGTGCCAAAACTCTGCCAAGACAGTACAGAAAACCCAACATGAACAACTCCTTGTAAACCGTGTTGTACGGTCCCAAGATTCGTGCCAAACAATACGAACTGTATGAAAATACACTCAAAAATATATTACAGCAATTACCTCAATTTCTGTGCCAACAAATGTTGTATGGCAACCTTGGAATGCAAGCCAATACTCTCAGAAATTGCAGCTGTTGTCCTCCTCAATTTCTGTGCACATTAAATTCTATACAACCTCCACAAATCCATATGGTACGACCTGTTCCTCCTTTCTGTCTGAAATCTGTACTTCTCTTTGCCTTGGGATGCGTTCTCTCCTTCGGAAAATACTGTCTCTTTTCTCAGCTCGACCTCTCTCTTTCTCTCTGGCATCTCACCAAAAATCTGACCTTGGGATCTCACCAAAGGTCCCTTCTCTTGGAATCTCACCAAGAGTCTCTTCTCCTGGAATCTCACCAAGAGTCTCTTGATCTTGGCATCTCACCAAAGATCCGACATTGGAATCTCACCAAAGGTCCCTTGTCTTTCTCTCTCTTGTTCTCTCAATAAGAGTTCTGCAACTTTCTTGTTCTTGGCATCTCACCAAGAACCTCTTGGCATCTCACCAAGATTCTCTTGCTCTCTCAACAAGACTGTTGCTGCTTTCCTTGTTCTTGGCATCTCACCAAGAACCTCTTGGCATCTCACCAAGATTCTCTTGCTCTCTCAACAAGACTGTTGTTGCTTACCCAAGAATGGGTGCGCCCTCTTTCCTTAGTCGACCTCATGAGGGAAGGTGAGGATTTTTCTAATCTAACGGTTGAGATTATATTAGATGGGTGGATGATATTTGGTGTCTCTTCACTCACCCTCACTTTAATCATAAAGTCACCTTTTAATTTGCATCTCACAAATTAAATGACTAGGACCCACAT
>SNQJ01S0309175.1:0-10023 GCA_010110895.2 Picea sitchensis
ATTGAACTAATTTATTGACAATAAATTATGATATAAAGATAGATTAACTAAAATAAATATTAATAATATGAGAAAATATGATTCTATTGACATACATCAAATAATTTTGGCAGAACAATTTTATATTAAAAGATTTTTTTTTTTTCTTAGTTACTAATGACCATGTTGGTTACATAGATGCACTTAACTAATAAAAAAAACTAAAGGAAAGATAGGCATATGAGATCTGCTAAATAAATGAAAAGAAAAAATTAGAGTGTGAAATAATACAAGAATGTGTTGTTATTTATCTATTTAAGAATATGCAAAGCCAATAATACAAGAATGTCTTGTTTATATATTTAAGAATATGCAAAACCAACAAATGGACAAGAAAAAAGTGAACTGCCAAACATATAAGATTATATCATTGCATATCTATTTAAGAATATATGATAGTAGACAACACTTTAAACCATGCAAAACCTATTTGAGAATATATGGTAGTAGAAAACACTTTAAACCATACAAAGTCTATGCTGGTATGAATTTCACTAAAAGAAAGAAATTTTCATGATTTACCAATTTTCTTTCAGAAAACATAAATGATTTGTAGGCTATGGCTTAGTACTATTCACATAAACCCACATTTTTGTAAGGGTCAGTGATTCACTTGACTCTAGGCAAGGTTGTATTAATTTCCTTAACTTTTTTAGAGAAGATCTATTAATTACAATTTATGCAATTTAATTCTAATGACTAACACTTTTAAATAAGTTTAAATAAAAATCAACTTAATTATTAAAATGGAGATTCTAAATAATTTCATATTTTAAATGAAAATCTACTTAATCATTAAAATGGTGATATATATATATATATATTATTATTAAAGTGTTATTACAACAAGTGGAAGAGATGTTTAAATTGTTTTTAGTTGTTACAATATTAATTAAAAAAAAAAAATTACCACTTAAAGAAGTCAATGCTCTCAAATCTAGAATAAAAGTGATGCTCAACTCTTCTTTGATTAGTGCAATAGTAATAAAATTAAAATTCTCAAGATAGAAGAGATATCCAACTTAATTATAGGTAATGTTTATACAATAAAATCTTGAGATAGAAGAGATGTTCAACTCTTTTTTGGTTTGTGTGATAATGATAAAATAAAATGCTCAAATTGATGTGACAATAAAATAAAACCTTAAAATGGAAGAAATGATCAACTCTTCTTTAATTTTATCATAGTCATATTCACCTCAAAGTTCATATACCCTTAATAAAATAAAATCTCAAAATGAAAGAGATGTTTTTAACTCTTCTTTAATTTTGAGAACAATAATTAAAAAAATATATTCAAAATAAAAAAGATGTTCAATTCAACTTTAATTTTTATAATGTTCGTAAAATAAAATAAAACTCGGAATGAGTTAAAATTTGAAAAACGATATTATTACAATAGAAAATATAAAATATGTTTAACTTTTTTTAAAATTAATGTAATATTATTAAAATAAAATGGAAAAAAATACAATTGAAAAAAATAGGTGTTCAATGGAAATGGTGTTTAACAATTTTTTAGTTTAAAATAAAATGTTCATAATACAAAAGGTATACAACTCAATTTTGATTGGTGTAATGCTCATAAAATAATTTTGATTGTTGTAATGGTTGAAAAACACAAATAAAATATGGTTGAACCATATGTTATCTATGTTTTTTTAAGAATGATCTGGAGTTTTTTATACATATCCTATTTGGAAATATGGTTGAAAATAGTAAAAAAAATTCTTCAAATTTAATACAAGTCCAACAATGAAAATAGTCAAAACAAGTCATCAAATTTAATATAAGTAAGTGATCTTCATTAAAATTTATATTGATATTAAAATTTATCATAATTTAAAGTTTTTCTAAGACATCAATAGTCCCTTATAATCACATGGAAATGGGTCCTAGTTTTGATATGAAGTTATCCTATATGTTGTAAATTAGTTACATGCATTAAAGGATTTGTGTATATGATTTGGATAATTTGTAGGATTAAGTATAATCATCCAAAGTATAGGTCAATTTAGGTTCCCTAGATACAATCTATAGGTTCTTCCCTGAAATTGTAAATAAGGTTTGATCAACTTTATAATTCATGGGAAATACAACATTTTTTAATTGAATGGGCCTTGAAAGGAAACTAAACTGGAAATGATTCTAGAATCCTATATATTCATAAATACATGTACTTTTAATGCAAAATAAAAAAAATATGGAATGTACATGTGTCATTTGTTTAAAAAAATCGCAATGGTATTCCATCTTCAATTATTCGTTCATGATCAGCTTTGGACATTTTCCATTTTCTAACTTTTTTTATTTTATTTTATTGAACTTCTATTAAATTTATGCACGTTGCACATACTAAATGACTATATTGACAACTTGTGACATCTAACTGGTAGTCTTCAAAGTGAACATGACTATCGGTTTGATGGGTTTCTTAAAAAAAATATCATTTCAATACAATGGATCATTTTTCATATATAAAATCGTTATCATCAAAATCTTCTAATAGCCTCATCTTTTGTTTTGTGCATCGCATCAACTAATATTTCACATTTTCAGTGTTGTCTACAGGTGCAACCATGGAAAAGACAACAAATAGTTCATGTTAAATTATCACACAAGTACATCTACAAGTTATTTGAAAAAATTTAAACATAAAAATTACCTTCTCTAACAAGATCAAAAACTCTATCTCCATCAACTGCCACTATGGTTTCATTTGATTTCATCTCCTCTGAGCTTGCAAGTGAAATTTTCCCTTTTACATTAAGTTCGATATGTCTCCAAGATTTAACATATTCTACATTTTCATTTTCGCAAATATCTATGGATTATGTGTCCTCTATACAAACTGAACAAAAACAAGACGTATTTCTTTTATTAAATGCAAACACATTTTGATAACGTTTTGTTTTAATTGAATGTATTTTCCATGTCCCATGTATTGTACTGGCGTCATATGGGATTGATCTATTTACATCTTGGATTCCAACATACCAAAAAAACCTGCACAAGACAAGAACTTGTTAACTTGAAATCTCTCAAGAAAATGATTGAAGATTGAATATAAATTTGAACACGTTCAAATTTATATATCTTGTGTACATACATGTAACATTTATATATAGACACACCTGTGCACATCCCTTGACGGATTATATTCATGGATTAGCGTCATTTTGCACCATTCAACAACTTATTCAGCGAATTCAAATTGATCTGCATGAGGGTTCAACTGATACCTTCGAAGTGCTCGTTTTACACATGCCCATGCACCGTCGTGCTCTCCTTTTCCATGACCAGTCTAAAAAAAAATCCAACAATGTGTAATGTTTATTTTTATATGAAGACGACATAACCAATAGAATGATCGTGAAGATTTGAACTGACCTGCAGACCTATCTGACCATATCCAATGCGATCAAATGTGATTTCGTGTTCTTTCAATGAATCATAAAATTTATCAAAACAATGTTGCACATAATGTGTGTTGTGTGCTTGATCATCACTTATATAAAAGTGATATTCTTTAATAACATGTTAATTGTCATTGGTTCTTTCTATGTTATCAAGACTCTATTGAGCATGTATATATAGAACGTGGACAAATATCGTGATTTGATCACAATGATAATATTCACTCTGTATTTCGTTTTGTGCAACGAATGTATAATTCTCTGCAAAATCAACTACATAAAAATTGTCCCTGGTGGAAACACTTCACATGATTGTTTGAATTGTAGGTCTTTTCATCGAGATCTATGTGAATGCTTGGTTTATTTATAAATTTCTTCCTCAAACTTCTTCAAAAAATCTATCACACATATTTTATCTACTTATAAATCAATCATTTTGGAAATAACATTTGAAGGATGTGGAGTCGTGTTGTTGATATATTCATATATCTTTCAATTGACTGTTATATTAGAAAATGATTGATCATTCATATCAATATGATACTTTGAGTGAAACAAACTTAGATTTCTACAACGATCACATTTCTTTCCACCAACACATTTTTTTTTGTAAAATAAATCATCACCTTCTCTTTCACATAGAATTTCAGATACAAAAGCACAGAATGTGAAAGGAGGAGGTGAACTTGGCCATAAAGTTTTACTAAAATCCAAAAACCTGTCGTAATACAACTCAAATTCCACATGATAACGACAACAACAAGTGTCACAAACAGTGATGGGTCTAACAAACCATGTTTTTTGTTGCACAAATGTATTGATGGAAATTTTAACTTCTTTGTGCTCTTCTTTGAACTTATTGAACAATTTTATTTGTGTCATTGAAAATATATGTTTTGGATGTTCTTCGTATTGTTTTCGTGTTATTCTTTGTTGCAAAACATCCCTTGTATGTGGTGAAACATGATATTCTTCCAACCAACAATTATGAGCCAATTCTTTAACATCTTCTGCAAGTCTATCTTTGTGGTGTTGTCTATAAATCACTGTCCAACATGCCAATTTATCATTTGCATCTATTTGCAATCGAAATTTTCTATGTTTGTGCAATGTTATTCTTGAAGTTCCCATCGTTTTTTCCATGTGTCGTTTCAAACGATATTTTATATTGCTAGATGAAACAACTGTTGTTTGTATCGCTCTACATGCAACGTTGACATCTTTTTTTTGAGATTTTCCAAAAGCTTTTAATACACTAGTTATATTGTCAAAGTTATTTTGTTTCACCTTTGTATCTTTTGTTGAATTTTGAATACCCAATAATGATGTAGCTTCTTTTAAATTTATTGACTTTATTAGAGAGAGTAAAAGTTGATCTTGTACTGTCACCGATTCATCTTTGAAAAAGTATTAGACGTATTCTTAGTTCGATATCTTATACAATGTTTAGCTTTTTTATTCTCAAATTTGTCAGTATCAACATTTTCTAATATTTCATCATCAATGTTGATAGATTCTCCTACATATTTCAATTTAAAGTTTATATTAAAAAACAAAACCCGAACATAAATTCACTAAACTATATATACAAGTGTTCATATTGTATTATCTAAATTTATGTACATACCTATAGGTGATTCATCTGCTACTTCAATTTCGGTTTCAACGTCTTCTTCGACATTATGAGACAAATCTATTTATGTTTTTTGAAAAACATCAAATTGTAATTACAATCAATTATATTAAACTATATTTTAAATTTAAATTCTATACTTTTAATATAGACAATATGTGCATGCATACCTCGTTGGACTTCTTCTTATTGAAAATCTCTATTTACATTATTATCGTTTCTTTCTTCAATATTTGCACGTTCTCGTTTCTTTCTCCAATAATGCTCTTTCTTTTGTTCGTTTTGGTGAGTATCATCTCGAGTGCGATCAAATTTTATCTTGCGCAAACTTTTGTTGCCCATGACTTTTATAATTATCTGTAAAATATATGTTCAACAAAGACTTCACCTTGAAAAAATGTTCAACATTTATCTTTCAACATATAAATTGTTATTCCAATAAAAACTTGAACAAACATCAATTACCTTATTCAAAAAAACCAAAACGATGATTTGAAACTTTGTTTAGGTGCTCTAGAAAACCATCAAATAAGCGATGAACTATGTTAAATGTGTTTGGACGAAACCGTATTTATATGATTTGGCATGAAATGAAAGGATACAACGTGTCTTTTCATTTTTTCCGACCGACAGAATTCGCTAAACAATATTTCGGCCGAAAACCTTAGAAACCGTTTAGTTTTTATGGTTTCCATTAGAATTTAGTTTTTCGGCTGAAAACTAAAAATTGGGACTGTATTCAGAAACCAGAGAATTCCCCCTAGTTTACATGAACTTTGGAGGTTGCAGACTCCTACAAATACTCAGAATTTGGTTTCAAATATGATACCAACATTTGCAAAATTGAATCTACTTTCAATTCCTATAATTTGTTTTCATTTTCATTATTTTTATCTATTTTTATTTAATTTATAAAAAAAAAATCACTACATAATATTTTCAGCAGACATTATGATTCGGTGAAATGAAATATATGTATCTCTAAAAATGAATAGTGAAAAATTTAGAAAAAAATATATTCATAATCCCTAAACTGTTCTTTTCAAAAGGGTATATTTAGATTTTACTTTTAAATAAAAATTAAGATAGATACAAGGTGTGGGAAAACATGTGTTTAAAATCTGCAACATTTTCAGCTTGGTCAACTTCAAAAACTTCTAAAAATTATAATGTTCATCCGTTAGATTCAAAATTATAGTCATACTAAAATAGAGTCTCTGTAGATTGTTGCAATATATTTAGTTTCTTAAAAACATAAGTTTAATAAGAGATACATTGTTGTGGGAAAAAATAACTCATTATCATTCCTTTCATGTTTAAGGAACATACTGTTAAACAATTGTCAAATTGAGATATCAAATATTAATAAAAAAAATTGAAAAATAGTCATTGGAAAGCTAACAAAATTCTACACAAGTTTTGTTTTTACTGTAAAGTGAAATTCTAAATAAAAAAAATACTTTGGTATACTGGAAGTTGAAGAACTTGTAAAAATATAGTTTTTTGTCTCATAAAACAAGCAAAAGTTTTACCCATCTTCATGATTTTACCCTATCTCAAGTTGAGTTTAAAGGGGGGAATGTTGGGTTAATATTTACTCGGCCATAGAGTCCTTGATTAGGTCATTGTTGGGTTTACCATTAGTGATTATTAGGTAACCATGGTATTTTCCCACATTATTTGATGTGAGTCTTTGCATGGCTATCTCCACACCATGCATGTCTTTGCATGGCTATCCATGTTCATGCATGTCTTTGCATGGCTATCTCCACTCCATGCATGCCTTTATTGTTGGATTACTGAGAGAGGTAGTCAATCAGTAATTGTAACAACCCTCCTAGTTATGACGACAACTCTGTTAACAGGTGCAATTTTTTTTTTTTTTTTTTTTTTTAAATAGACGTGACGTGTGTGCACGCGTGAAAAAGGGGACAGGCATACTTGAATCTATGTCACTACCTGAAAACCCACAATACGCCACCATGAAGATTACCCCAAGGAGATAAGGGCGCACAACAAGTAGCTGCAACAATATCGGCCAAGGACATAAGGCACACTACGTAACAGTCACGACATTGGGGTATGCACAGTACGATCACAAGGGAAGAATCCATAGTAGTAGGTCGTACTATTTCTGCACAGGAAAGCAGGGTGTTTAATCTTAGTTCTCTGCTCCAGAGAGAGAGAGAAGGTCAGATAGGCTCCTGGTCGGCTGCTCAGGCAGAAAATAGTAATCCCCTCAGGTGTGTCGCAAGAGTGGAAACCCTGCCTTTAAAGGGCCCGAGACTCTTGATACGACACTGCATTCCTTACACGAATTAATCACACACAGGCAAAAATCCTAGGGTTACCTGGGGGTGCCTACATTCCACCCGATAAGGAATGACCAAACCAAGATGATTACGACCTCATACAACATAAACTATATGAACAAGCATCTGCCACGAAGGCACATGTAAGAAGGACTCCGACATTGGCCACCCATGAATAAGGCTCACTGACAATTACAGACCAACTGCACCAATTAAGGTTTAGTAATCGACGAGTTATCCAACCTTAAGTAATATAAAACTAGTTAACTGCCATCCCGGTTTACTGGATTATAAAAATGGATTCACTTCGTTTCACGGACCCCACATTTTAAGTCATCCATCATGTGGAAAATACCATGAATTCACCATAACACTACCATAGCCTTGCTTTCTAGAATACCCCAATAATGCAATTAAATGCTAATAACTTCCACTTGAATGGGTACCATCGACCATGGAATCATAAGGTCATTACCAATAACCACCATTATAATAGAACCCTAGTATTACGATGACTGTATTAAAACCCAATGTTAACACAGCAATATAAGAACCCTAATTTTAAAAGATAACATTAAAGCCAAATATTTAAGACCCAAATATTTAAGACCCTAATTATAAAGGCCCTAAAATCCCAACCCTACTTTTGATGGCATTGGGGCGCAAACCCTAATTTTTAAAACCCTTAAACCAAACATGCTCCGAGCATAACCCAAATACAATCACCTATATTCCAAAACCTGTACCTCGTCTTCAATAATAAAAAAAACAAATCAACAAAACAACTAACCCACAATACCCAAAACAACTGTAAAGTATAAAATCCTCTTAAAGCCTACAGTATAAGATAATAATACCATACAGCCCTGAAATCGGACTTCATAAAAAGAAAAATCAATAGACAAGTTTTCATTACACCACACAAGCTTGCAGCATTTGCTGCAGGAGGGGAAAAGTAACGAAGCAGCTTAGATTTCTCACCATAACCACTGAAACTAAAAATTTGCACAATAACTATTAAAACTACAGTTTATAAACATGATTCACACCATAACCACTGAAACTACAAATTTTCTCAATAACCATTAAAACTACAGTTATAAACACCCGCAGCAAGGTAAAAACGCCCAGAGATTTATAACGCCCAAATACGAATGACATACTTGTGCCTTTATCGCTTGCAGCAAATGAATCCTGTGCCCCTGCCGCTCTTGCTCCTTCTTGCCGACCATAGAGGACTCACCGGTACCTCCCAGCCAAACGCTAGGGGTACTCTGCTTCCCCCTCAGCCCCCTAAGCCGCAAAGGGGCCACACACAATCCAGTCAGTAGCCTAGCTTCCCAGCTCGCCTCAACGGCTGAGCTACCACTCAAGTCAGCTGAGAAAATCCCCAACTCCTACAAGCAATCAGTCCCAATTCTCCAGTTTGGCAGCATAACAATACCTAATAGCTGACCCCCTTCTTTTTCCCCATCCCCTTTCTTTTATCCTCCTTTTTTTGACCTAATCACCTTCTTTTTTTTTTAGGGTTTTCCTCAAAAAACCTAAATCATATTTCTTTTAAGTTTTCCCCCCTTTTATTTTTTTATTTTTTATTATTTTTTGAAAACTCAAAAAGGTAAATGCGCTAAGCATCTTTTCATTATATATATATATATATATATATATTTCTTTTAACTCCCATTAGTTAACTAATTAACTTCTTCTTTTCAAATTTACAACCACCTAATTGAATTAATTTATTAAATCTCTTTATTTTACCCTACACACTTTATGAAGACTCACATTAGCTTAAGTGGGTTTTTTTTTGGTTAATTTTATTTTTAACACCTGTATTGTTAATGCTAGCTAGTAGGAAATGAAATTCTAAAGTTATTTGAATGGCAGAGCTATTATGAGCTAGAATATAATGGCATTGTTATTAGGAGATGGTTAAGTCTTGATTATTATGTTAGGGCGAAGTAGTAGTACCTTCACTAAAAGATAAACTATCAAGCTTATTACTGGGAATGAGGAAAGACCTTATGTATGCAATTAAGGAAGGAATTACTTTATGAAGGCAATTAACGAAGGAATTGTTTTATGTATTTAACTAAGGAAGGGAACTCCTTGGATTAGGTGGAGGTTGCAAATCATAGGGGTAATAAATATTTAATGTATAGTCTTGATTTATGTTTTTCCTTTTTTTTTGACATAGGGCTCAAATTCTGCACTGGCGACGCCTGGTTAGGGGAAACGTTTAAGGATTTATTCAGGTGTTGATGACTTAGGGCTATTTAGGCTGACTCCTTCATCCACATTATTGTGATGTGTCCTTCAGGACGCACCATGTACTCCAAGGGTGCCACTCGCCTCTTGAATTTCTTTTGTGCGACGTGCCCTTCAGGATGCACCAAGTGCTCCAAGGGTGCCAGTCGCCAACTGAGTTTCTTTTGTGCGATGTGCCCTTCAGGATGCACCACATGCTCCAAGGGTTCCACTTGCCAACTGGACTAATTGGTAGACATCTATAACCCCTGGAGTCAACACTCCGCCAGGTGAACTTGTGGGAGACTAAGGGTTCTAAGGAATAACGCCCCCACCTTATTGCGCGCCCCTTAGAATCATCGTGAGCGACTGTCGC
>SNQJ01S0309177.1:0-10023 GCA_010110895.2 Picea sitchensis
GCCTAGTTTTGGATTAGTCAACAACCCTAACTTGAAGTAATCATAACTTTGAACTTGTTATGTATAAAGCTCTGAAATTGATACACAATGTTCTTCAGTGTGTTTTATGCAATTCCTCCAAGTGGAACTACTTGGAACCTCTCAGAAAAGGAGTTATAGCAAAAATGGCATACCTTGTTGAATTATGGATTATTCTAGAGAGCGACCTTGTAGAGCGTTCCCCGCACAAAATATTTGATGAAATAATCTGAACTTATTAAACAGAATACTAAATACTGTACCCTAATGAAAAAAATTTGTCTCACTAAATTTGGATATGTTATGAAGAAGTTATGACATTTTTACCCGAAACACCTGATTTTGACTAGTTTCAGAACTGGCCACAAACCCTATTTTCCACAGAGTGTAAATCCCAAAATACAATGACCCACAAGCTAAATGTTTAACCACAGATACTTAGATATGTTTTATCACTTGCATAGAAATTTCAGGATCTGAATCATTATAGAAAAAATATTATAGCGAAAATGGTGAGATGACCTGAAAATAACATACCTTAGAAAGCACCATCAAAAGAATTTATCCTTCCTTGCATTTCGGCCTTCTTTTCTTCACTTTCCTCAGAATTTTGTCTTAGATATCATTTGTATACCTCAGAAACCTATAGATATTCAATATTCTCAAGTTTTTTTCAAATGAGAGAGCCTTGCCTCTTATTTATACTATCCAAGTAGCTTCCTTAAAAACATCTTCTAGGTCACTTGGCCCCACTTTCCTTATTTTAGGGTTGGGTCCACTTCTAATTTCTCCATTAAAATTATTGTCAAATGAGAGCCTTGCTTCTTATTTATACCATCCAAGTAGCTTCCTTAAAAACATTCCTAGGTCAATTTGGCCCCACTTTTTCCTTATTTTAGGGTTGGTCCACTTCTAATTTCTCCATTAAAATTATTGTTGAAAATAATTTATTCTAGATTCACTTTGAATTATAATACACCCATCACTTCACTTTATTATGTACCTTTTAAAATATTTTAAATCCACTTTGATTACTTTGACCTTTGGGGCTTCAGATGACATATGAGGGTCCCTCCAACTTCGTAAGGCTTTCATAACTTCAAACCGTGAGGAGTTATGTGACGCTCTACATACTAACGTGGAACAGGCATGGAAAGTGAATTCATCCATATAGAATAGTATTATCTAAAAATAAGTATCATAACTCATACCGTTACCCATCAAATAAACTTCAGTCCATTACCCAAACTGGTTCCAACTTCATGGCCATAACTCTCACCATGAGGAATTATGTGATGTACCACATACCAAATTTAAATGACATGACAAGAAATATCCATTCAGGATATTTTCCCTAACAAATCTACTTCCTCCATCTCACTATTCCACAATTAAGCATGGGTTCTTACTCCATGCCTTCCCCTGAGGGTTTTCACCATATGGGACTAATTTGGAGTTCATCCATATTTACTTCTTTATCAACCATGACAAAAAATAATGAGCTTACATTTACATCAAACACTATTGGTTCCATTACCCAAACCTTTGTGCTACTCTGGGTCTTTCTTTCTTCATGGGCTGACATCAATGACAACCAACCTTAATCAACATGCATGATGTCATCCTGTATGCCCTCATAGCAGAGGAGAAGCTTATCACCGTCAGGAGAAGGACTCCAAATGTAGACTATATGTATGTGTGTGTGTGCAATGTTTAACAGACGATCCATCTAGGAAGAGGTCAGATATCGCGGCTCCGTGAGAGGATCCACTTTCACTACACTCCAACGACCGCCACCTCAGCAACAGACACCCTATCGAGGACCACAAAATCATCATTACGCTGGACTCACAACAATTTAGGTTTGTGGCATGTTCAAATAGAATAAAAATGTGGATTCCAAGCCAATGGGTCAGCTACATTCTACTTCGAGTATCGTGATAATCGGATCAAGAAGAGGTAGTTGAATTTATGGGGAGCTAAGACTACTCAACACTATTGCTCGCTGAGGACTAGAGCATATGGATCAGCTAGACTCCACCACTGGAGATTTGGGAAAATCCCATCGAATTCATAAAGGTGAATAACCCACTGTGTAGAACACCAATGACCGCTAACCATACCCCTTAGTATTTTGATGATCCTGCTATCGAGAGTTTCATTTCGCAAGCAAAAAGGATTTCATATACAGGGCAAATAATGTGATGAGTTTATCTTTGTCGAGATGGATTCGGGAGCCAAACAAAGTTTGGAGGAAGGTTACGGGTTGTACCCTTAACTGGGAAAGTTTGTCACCCAGTTCAACTTGTACGTCATCATCTTAGGATCTTATGACATCGTGATTGGAATGGACTAGTTGGAATCGTGATGGTATGAAGTACTCAATTGTAAGATCTAAACGGGCTGATCGTGGTCACGATGAGGGACTGAGACATGTGATTGTAGGACGAACTAGGATTTTCCCTCGAAGCCCATCTCTTCTTTGCAGCTACAAAAGAGCATGCCAAGGGATGTAAGATTTATGTGATCCTCACATTAAACGAGAAGGCAGATGGAAGGTTCAGTGTGAGGAGAGAGTCATGACGCCTTCCTTAAGAGGTACCGAAGTCACCAGAGAGGGAATTGAATTTACCACAGACCCAAAACCGGACCCAAACAAATAGCAAGAACAATGATCGCATGTCAACCCCAGAAGTTGTGGAGTTGAGAATGCAACCCAAGGAGTTGTTAACTGACCATTACATCCAAGTGTGTCACCGCTGCGCTACCATATTTCTATACAAAAGAAGGATGGGTCAGAGATCTTCGATTGACTACCGTCAATTGAACAAGGCAAACATCAAGAATCAAAGATCCGTTGTCTAGGATTGATGATCTATTTGATTCTATGAAAGGTGCTACAATGTTTTCAAAGATCGACGTAAGATCAGGTTATCACCGCGATGTGATTAAGGAGCATGACGCCCTCCCTAAGGCCAAATCTTTAAGACGCAGGGTTTGTCATTACGTAGTTTATTGTTTTACCGCTTGACTAGACAAACTCTAGGGTATTTATGAGTTTGATGAATGGGTGTTCCATGAGTACTTGGAAAATTTCGGCCCAAGTATTCATTGACAATACTTTTATTTACTCGGATGATGGAGGATCATGACGGGCACTTTGTGCTTGGTACTAGAGCAGCACCGGTGAGCATAAATTGTATGAAGTTGTCCAAATGTTCGCTTACCTAATCGAGGATTCACTACTTAGGCATGTCATCTCCTCGTGAAGGTATCGCCACGGATCCAGCCAAGGTCAAGGCTACTATGGAATGTAGGGTCTGCATGTCGAATGTTCCGAAGTGTAGCGTCTCCGGTTTAGCGGTGATACTATCAATCCGCTCATCGAGGGATTTCACATAGCAACCATCACCGGAATCGCTAAGAAGAATAAGAAGTTTTTTTGGACCCAGAAACGCGTATACTCGAGGCTCAAGGAGTTTTGACGTTAATTCCATACTAAAGGTCCCTAACATGGACACGTAATTTTCTAAAAACCAATGATCCAAAGAATGCTTAGGTTGCATCTTGATGCAAGACGACTGAGTGATCACTTACATCTTGAGGAAACCTGGATAGCGCATGAGGAGAACTATGCAACGCATGATTTGGAGTTGTTAGATATTGTATATGCCTTGAAGGTTTGGAGACACTACCTTGTTGGATGAAAATTTGAACCAAATACATACCATTATGGACTCCGAAGACATCTTTACGCGAAGCGACCGAACATTTGATAAACGACATTACCGAATTGCTTAGCGAATATGACTCGGAGCATACTTTACATAAAAGGAATAAAGGAACCGAGTGGCACCATTGAGTTGATAATTCATGCATACTGGTTGCCTCTTCAAACGAATCTACATTGAAAATATTATAACTTTAATCGGTGACAATGACTGGTAAAACGAGGTCAAGGATTTTATCGACAAACACAAATGATGGTACGCCACATTTGAAGGATTTACGGTGGACGACGATGGAATATTAAGGTTTAAAAATTGGATTTTACATTACCACTAAACGATGAGTTGAGGAGTTTGATCCCATCGAGTATTCGGCCACGTAGCAGCATACATGGCTCAATTCGGGAGTCACGAAGATGAGGACGGGACCTTAAACCCATTCTTCTAGAAGGAATGAAGGCAGACATTGAGCAAATAACTATGTGGTTAGATGTCTAGAGTGTCAGCAGTAAAGGCTGAACATAGACATCCAGCAGGGATACTACAGCACATACGCTATTCCATAATCTAAATGGGAGGTTATTTCGATGGATTTCTACTCATTGATTTCCATTGATGGCAAGGAGACACGACTCACTTTTCGTAATCACACTACGAAGAGTTATCATTTTATTCTTGTACAGACGGCTATTAGGCACATAACATGCCAGATTTTCAATGCTGAGATTATGAGTCTCCGGCATTTGGCTGCCTAAGAGGATTATATCCGATCGAGGATCTGTTTATCGATGATTCTCGACTAATTTCCAAGAGGTCTTAGACCCAACTTAACTTTAGCGTACGCGACAATTCAAGACTGATGTGGAAGACCAACGTGAACCAAACCCTGGAATACATGTTGTGCATGTACATGATGGACCAACGTATACTTAAGAATTACCACAAATCGTAGAATTCCCACAGATATAACAACAGCTACCAAAGCACCAATAAGATGGATCCATTTGAGTTTATTTATGGTTGACCATGTGAGACATCATTGAGTTGGGATTAACTTGAGGATAAGGTCCTGGTAAGGCCAGAAGAAATCCAATAAATGGAAGATCAATTTCAAACAATAAGACAAAGGATAAACGGTGTGGATCGCCAGGAAGAGTTATGTCACAGCACCGTAGACCGAAGTTACGGGTTGGTGATCGAGTCTCTCTGTGGGTAAAACTGCATAAGAGTTCAATCAAGTTTGAAGGGAGATAAAATCTCTCCCAGGATCGTGGGATCCTTCAAGATAGTGGGGAGGAAGGGGCCCATGGCATATCGACTAGCCTTGTCCCATTTTTTTGAGGCATATAACGATGTTTTCACGACTGCTTTGAGACATTATATTAGTTATCCTACACATGTTATTGACATGAGCTCCTCAGTGTCGGATGAGGGGGCGCCACGGGTTAAGCCGCCGATCCGCGATCCTAGATCATCACATTCAACAGCCCATGATCAAACGATAGATCAAGTCAAGGTCCAAGTGGGATCCATAGTTTGCACTCTACTACCTAGAGGACGATATGATATGCAACTGTACAGCTCCCATTTTGTTTGATAGATAGACTTATGATACTATGATACACATTATTTCTACACTTATATAATCGTGAAACTTTGGGATGAGTTTAGACCAAGAGGGGGTGTGGCAACATCCCACTCTTGCATGCATTGAATGAACTTATTCTTTGAGGACACTTTCTTGCAAGTGAGATCTAGATTATTATACTTTTTATCATTTGATTATGATTATGAGTAAGTAATTATGGATGATGACATGTTATTTTTTGTATTGACATAGACATGTGTTATTGACTTGATTTTACTCCCGAAAGTGCAAGACTTTGGGACCTTTAAGGACGCGTAGGTAATCAACAAAACCCTTGAATCAATCAAGTTAGGAGGACCATTGGGGTTCATTGTTGTATATATATGACATTTGTGCATATGATTAGATGATATGTTTATGTATATATTTCTAACATGATTCATTCATGATGCAGACTTACCTAATATCTCGCCAATTTAATTCACATGTGGAGTAGAGGGGTGACGTACGACTACAAGAGACGTTGAGAGAGAGGTTTGGATGTAGCCCCAATGTTCTACTAGCACTCTTCATCGGGGTTTGAACCTGTAGGGTTAACTATTACCCAGTTCATGAATATCTATGATGTCGGAGGAAGCGTGACTAATAAATACTTACGCGATTCAGCAATGCACAATACAAGGTGGGGCCTTATTCCCTTGGGGAGTCCCCTTAGTCTCCCAAAAGGTCACCTAAATGTAGTATTGACTCGAGGGATTTTTTATGTCTACAAAGTCAATCAAGAGGCAGAACCCTGAGCATGTGGTGTGTCCGGAAGGGCACGTCATGCAAGGGAAAGGGAATGAGGTGAGAGGCACCTTGGAGCACCTAGTGCATCTCGAAGGGCAACGCTGTGCAAGGGAAAAAGAACAAGCAGTGGCAACCCTGGAGCATGCAGTGCATTGCAGAAGGGCACGTCGTACAAGGGAACTAATGAGGCAAGTGGCACCCTTAAATAATCTAGTGCATCCTGAAGGACACGGCCACACAAGGGAAACAAAATGAGGTAATTGTCACCTTTGGAGAACCTAGTGCATCCCAAAGGGCACGCCGCATTGTTATTTAATAATTGGATAAAACTAGATGGGTCTTAGAACTAATGGGCCGTTAAGAAAAGTTTTAAAACAATTTTTCTAATAAAATGCCTTCCAACCTCGAAAAATTAAAAATCTAAGTCTAAAGTAATACTTGTGGGGAAAATAAAAATAATAATAATGACTATCATTAAACATGTGTGACTAAAAAAGGGGGTAAGAAACCGATTAAAATTATTAAAATCAAAATTATTATGGGATCGTAAAAATCTAAAAGGGGGAAATAATTGTCTTGTTACATATAATTAAAAATTTTAATAAATGGAAAAAGAAAAAAGGGGAAATGGTATTTTTGCTAACTACCAATTTGAGTTTTAAAATGAAAAGGGAAAGAGGGAAATTTAAAGAATTAGGGAAACTAAGGAAAAAAGGGGAAACACAGAGAAAAGGAAACTAAGGAAAAAAGGCATAATGACTAACCTCTAGTAAGGTATCTCTTGCCATTAAGAACTTTCTAAATTGAACTCAACCTGTAAGGGGTAAGTCATTAAAATGTTTAAGGGAATTTGAGGACACCTAGGAGCAATTATACTTAAATGACTTAGGTGGGTGAGAGAAATAGGAGAATTAAATAATCAAATAATTAATGAATTAATTTCATGCAACAAAATTGGAAGGACATGCAAGGAGAGGATTTTTCCACCAAACCATTGAACAATACACAATGGGAACCTTTAAAGTTAAACACTTTGCAAACCTATATATAAAGGAGAGGGAGGAGGGATGATGATGGATCTCTTTATGTGATGTAACGCTAATGCAGAATTTTTAGACTTGACCTGACTTAGCTTGTGGGAGCTGGGATACCCATCTTGGTGAGGGAGTGGTAGCTCCTCGGCCTTGTCAGGCAAGTTGGGAGCTAGTTGTTCTCGGGTTTAGTGTGCATGGCCCCTACCTACTGTGGGATATAAATAATGACTCTAGCTGGTTGGGAGGTACCAAAGGAAATCTCATCACGGCAAAGGTAGAGCAACACCTGAAAGCACGCTGGACAATGACTTAGGAGTGGATGACTTGTATTTTTATGGTGGCGGCTGCTCTTATTCTCATGGTAGATTATTATTTACTTTATGCTTTCATTTCTGTAATTTAACCATGCAAAGAAGGTGTTCACTAGCATTTTAATTGAGAACTTAATTTTCCCCATAGTCTTAAGCTCACTGCTTGAATTGAATCCCCTGGCATTTGATTCCTTGATGTTGTGACTGTCCTATTAGTTTTATTGACTTGTTGTAAAGATTTGTTCTTTTTACTTCGCCCTCATCCCTAATTCGCTGGCCCATGCTCGAAAAGCAATGGGCTGTATTTCAATCACCATCATCACTTCCCCGGGTGCACGCTGAACCTATAGATTCTAACGCCTACCTTCTTACAAGCGTGATGATGGGATGAAGACAGTTGTCAACCACCTACCCCTTTTGATTGATTCTGGTTGAATTATTTGTATGTGCATCTTATTGTGAAGGATCATATCTGCTCTTTCATGTGATTGATTTCATCTACGTTTTCTAGAGGTTGATTTATTTTGCGTTATCCTGTGTTGATCATCGTTTCCTAGATTCTTTACTCAACCTTTCCCTTTATGATTTTCATTCCCTTCCCACAACTATTTTATATGGCAGATATTCATTCAATGTGGCATCTGGCTTCTTTCTTTTACAAAGGAGTGTGCCTCATTTCACTCAAGATGCCTCCATTTGGTGTATTGTTGTAACGCGTGCATTATCTTGATGTATTTCATCCTACTCATGCCTTGTATAATTTTTTTACCGTAGAAAAACTTACCCTGGGTTAACTGCCAAATCACCCATCATTTAAAATGCATTTTAAGACTAACTCAAGAACTGTACTTAACTAGTAGTGACTCTCCCTGATGACTCATGGTTCTTTAAACCCGTGGAAGACGGGTGTCATCCCCAATCGTAGATACAAATGAATTTCCATTGATTTAATGTTGATATTTAACACTCACACGGATTGTTCACCACGATTTGACCTCCGTAATATCATTTCCACCCCAAAAATCACTACCTTAAAATCCATCTTGGTCATGCTGATTTTACTTAGGAAATAGCTCTTAGTATCTGGGATGTGATTGAAATATTCATCAATACATATTGAAAAAATTATGACGCACTTTCACTGCTAATTTAAAGTACTCTTTCACACATGCAAGAGAAAAGACTTCATATTTTCTGAATCTACCCCGTATTCATCGCAATAGCGATGCCTGCAATTTGAATAAATTACTATGGTCAATGTTCATCTCACAAGAAACGCTTGTAGATTGTTTGTCGCTCTTGCAATGAAAAAAAATATCTATAAATAATAAAGAAAAAAAAAAAAAAAAAAAAAAAAAAAAAAAAAAAAAAAAAAAAAATATTTTTAGGTCACTATCACCGCAATTAAGCATCATAGTGACCTAAAATTGGCCTATAAATATTTGACAAATTAAAGATGTTGCAACAATCTAATTGATATAACAACAACGGTTCAAAACTTAAGAAAGGGTATTTTTTGTGCGGAAAAATGTCACGGAATGTTGTTAGAGGTGGGTAAAAAAGTAAAGCGGGTGAAAAGGGTGGATGGTAGATGTTATTTCTTGTAAAATAAGCTGCCCTCGTGATGTCCAAGAATTTTATAGTACATACAAACACACAAAACATTGTAGGAAATATGGGCACATTGATGGCGGATCGAATGAATATCGTCCCATGGTAATTAGCTATATATTCATTATCTGTTTTTATTTTGTCAATTTTATATAAAATTATATATATGTATATATATTGTTTGAATGCTTGTTATAGTATACACTAATTTTGCATGATTGTTTGTGATTATAAAGTTAGAGTTTCCCTCTAACTTTCCGCATAATATTGCACCAAGTATTAGTAGAAATGATGTTGTACAAGATGAGGAACATCATGACCAAGCAAATGAGGATCTCATGGAAGAAGATGATGGGACAAAACAAGTTAATGATCCCATGGAAGAATATGATGGGACAAATCAAATGATCCAAGATTTGTTTTCGCAACCGGATGAGGATGGGGACAATGTTGGTATTTATGATGAACCTCTATTAGAAAATGCAAATAAACAACTTTATGAAGGATCAAGAGAAAATATTATCTCCGCTACATTGCTGCTAGTGAACTTAAAGGTTATGAATAATTTGTCTAACACTTGTATGACATAGATCCTAAGGTATGTAATATGTTTCATCTCATATTATACATAAATGTCGATTTTTTTCTATTTTTTTTAGTGTTAATTAATGTGTAAAATAAGAATGCATTTTTTACAATTAATATTCTTTACATTAACTAGTTATTTGTTATGTTGTAGATTGTTAGGTGAATTTTTGTTACCATCGTCAAATATTTTACCTCACACATATACAGGTTTGCATGCCATTATGAAATACATTGGAATGGATTATCAAACTATAGATGCATGTCCTAATGACCATATTATATATTATGGACAACATGCTTCGAAAACAGAATGTCCACAATGTCTTATCAGTAGATATTGAACCGATCAAGTAACA
>SNQJ01S0309179.1:0-10023 GCA_010110895.2 Picea sitchensis
CAGTCTTCTGTTATAGCCATATCTCCAACATTCTACTCCCCTCTCTTGTAGTTGGGATGCTTGTATTCATTATAGGACCTACTTAATTTTGGACAACTTGTTCCTTATCCTCCCTCTTTGGTTCTTGACCTCCTCATACTCTTTTTTTGCATAGTCCTATACCCTCTCTACGACTAGATCAACATCATCCTCGAGGATTTTGTATTTTAGGATTTGTTTGTGGGCCTTGGCCCCTTGTGTGGCCCACCTATATGTACGATCAACCATTTGGGTGGCCCTATCTCTTGAGAATTAGTTATCGATGGGGTTCCTTATGCCCTTGTGTCCCCCCTTACTTGATCCTCCGTCATGGGGGCATTATCCTTCTTTCTTATCTACCTATCATTCTTTGGGGCACTACCCTTCTTCTGTTGCATTATCTTTGGACCAGGCTTCATCTGTTGTGTTGGTTTCTTGGTCGTGATTTTTCCCCTTGTATATGTCTTGGATGACCCTACTCCCACTTCTTTCCATTTTGGCATGTCCTTGGCGATGACTGGGATCTTCCATTCCTCTTTCTAGTCTTTTATTTCCCATTCAACTTCCTCTGAGTTGATGCAAAATTGAAGTTGTATCCATTATTTGTCTAGATCCCTGCACTCCTGGATCCACATATTGTGTCGCGTATCCTTAAGGTTGACTATCTACTAGTACTGTACAACCACCTCGGGATCTATGCTAAATTTATTGGCGATATTGTCTTGCATATCGCTGAAAGATGGAGCAAAAGTGTTGGCATTACCACTTCTCCTATTTGGATCAGAAGTGCTTTCCAATGATGTGTATCATGTTCAACAACATTGTCCTACTTTATCAAAAACATATGAGTAGGTGGGTTGTTTCCATCCAATTAGCGCTATTAGTATGATGAGCTAAGAGTAGTGGAATTCAGTTCCCAAGTCTTGTGCATCCTTTAAGTCATCTAGGAACATATTCAATAAGTATGGTTCCCAGATGAGCATGGTGTCATTTGTGCCCTACGTTTCCACTGCAACCACTCCTGTAGTGACCTCCTCCTTGCGACATTTTCGAAGGAGTTTGCATGCCAACAATATTTTTTCCATCTTGGTGGCTGCATCACTAATCCATTCTATGATAATGCCACACAAGACCCTTTATGTACGATAAGTTTTCTTCATCTCTTCCTCAGGTTCCTTTTCCTTGGTTTTATCATCCATCTACTACACGATATTCTCACCGTTTCATGGCAATCATGTGATGAACAAAATCGGTTCGACATCGATGGAGACTAGTTCATCTAGCCAAAAAACTCCTCCATGGAGGACCACCAGTAACTACTTGACGTAGTTTTTCACATCTTTCCCCCTTCCAAAGTGAGGAATCTCTAGAAAATTAAGAATCCCTATACTTTCCAGGCCTGCCACCCACTACTTTGGCTGCAATACTTGATCTCCTAATGACCTTGTGCCCAGGCTCTCCATATACACCTATTGTGAAAATTCTGGGAACTTATTAGTGTAATATGCATTGTGGTCTGTGTAACATAACCTTTTGACATAGCCTAGCAAACTTGGTGTGGCTTGCACCCCATTTGGAATGCACAGTAAAATGATCAATGCATCAGGCTACTTGTGTGGGGACCGCACGATGGGATGTTTCCATTTTCTTTGTGTTGGCGCGCTAGATGTCCTAGCCTCTGGGTCTCTTTCTTCCTGGCCCAAATCTGGTTCCCTGTGATATCTTCGAGATACACTTCCTCATGCTTCATGGACCCCACATATGCTCCTAACCTCACACATCGGGGGGAATATGTTATCACTGAAATTTCATCCGCAAATAGTTACAGGAATCCAGCATCTCCAAACACCTATTAGTTCACCCACAGCTTCAAAACTTCATTTCCAAAAAGGTACAAACTATACACTTGGTTAAAAAATTAACATGTGCAGAAGAACTATAGGAGGCGCGCGCACATGCGCAAGTTAGAAACGTCAGAAAAGTGCACATGCGCCCGAGGCGTGACTGTGTATGATAAAAGCCGTGCACTCTTGAGAACGACACATTTATGGTTCTTGTCGACCCCTCACCCACTTCTGGTTCATCTCCCAACTCAATTTGACCCTCAAATCTGAGCTGAATCCAAGTGGGGGGTTGTTCAAAGACCCAAGGGTTCCCTAAAGGGCCCCTTGTTCACACTAAAGACCGGTTAGATAATGACTCAAATATTTTCTATAAAAAGAGGCCATGGGAGCATTATGAATTCAGGAATCTATTTGTATTGTTATGCTACCTCTATTCTCCAACAAGGAACCTCTTTCCTTTTTGGAGCATACTAGCACTATTTCACTGAGCCATTGTCCTCACCTCTTGAGGGAATGAGCTTTGGATTTCTTCACCATTTCCCTTTTAGTTTTCTATTTGTAAGAAGAGCTCTCACATAGGGGATTCAAGATCCGTCCCTTGGAGGAAGAGGGGACCCATAAGAATACCTTTCTTTTTGGTGTTGTCCCACTAATACAATCTATCCATTGGTGGCATGAATATTGGTCATTTTTTTGGTTGATTTTGGTTCTAATTTCCTTATGCATTGTAGTTTTGTTTCTTTAGTTGTTATTAGCTTAGTTTTTTATTTATTTCTTGTGCTTGATGTGTCTAACTCTTGCACTAACTTTTGTCTTGTTCATGTAACCCAACTGGACTTGTAGGTGTCCCTCTTTTTCTCATCCAAGTGGCGAAAAGGATACAACAGATTGGCGACCATTCTGGGGTTAAGGTATAAATTTTCTCCCTATTTGGGTTGTTTGAGCACTTATTTTTTATCTATTTAACTTGGAGGGATCATAACCTGCCCAATCCTACTTGCAAAAAATATAAATTCATATATGGAATAAGAGAATTTCATTCAAAATTTTCTTCTCGGCCACATATCAGAACGTGTGTGGGTTTTTCAGCCCACAAGCGCGTATTTCGAGCACATGCATCAACAACATTGTGTTTTCCTACGTATTATGCACATGTATGCCAACGAGTCATTATTTCTTGTCACATTGGCGCCACATGCGCCTCTGTCATCTCTGTGACCCGTGCATCTATCCAGAAATCCAACATTGTAAGAGTTTTTTGTGATGTTTGGAAGGCCCCTAGCCTTCTAAATATTGATTCTATGCAATTTGTAATATGCACCACACTTAGATTCCCTCTCCACATTAAGGTTTAATCAAAACATAGGCACTTAGGGGGTTAAAAACCATATTTTGTTTTCTTGAGTTGCCACATGGATGGCTTGTTTTGATTGTAAAAACTAAGTTGGAATCATTCACTATCACAGATATAAATGTTATAGAAAGATTTGCCTCACCATTGATGTCTTGCAAAGAGGACCTTTTTTCATTTCCCTATGTAGACTTTTCATCCCTTTTTTGATGAATCCTGAGACAAAAATATACATTTTTCCACATATACACTCCCTAACTACTATGCAAGATGCATATACGCTTGTGGCTCCATTACAGCTCGCGTATATCAGGATTTGTGCCAGAAAATATAAAATGAGGTCGAGTTTCCATGTCACGACAAAATATCTCTGATCCTTGGCCTTCCATATACTGGAAAAATTCTGAATCGACCCTTAAGTTGCATTCTGAAGGCTATAAGAGAACAATTTTGAGCTATGGAAAAAAAGGAGAAAGCATTCAACTTTGAGAGAAAAGTTACTCCGGAGAAATTACTTTATATTGAGTCTGCATCCCTTTGTCTCTCAAGTCTGAACACAGTGTTCAACCCCCAAGCTCTACCCTTATTATTGAGAGGACCTCTTTGCCTCTTTCTCATGAGCTTGCCTTTGGTGGAGGATTGAAGTGGTGGGGACCCAGTTGGAAGGAACTTGGTTTCTTGGTTTCGAACCATGTTGACATGGAAGTCTGTAATGTTGACACTTTTGTTGATCAATTATTAATAGAAATACTCCTTTCCCATCCTATTGGTATCTTGCAAATATATGATTATTATCCATGGGCATGTTTGTAATGTTTATTAATGGATTATGCTATCTGATGTGCTAACCCCTTTTATATCATCACTATATAATTGCTTTGCTTGTTTGTTGAGAAGTTCTCGTAGGTATAAATATTTGGGTCAAAGTGCTCAACGGTGGAACATCATCAAACGTTGGATCGAGGTAGGCCTCTTTCTTGTATTGCACATTAGTTTATATAGCATATGTTGGAATTGAGTTGATTTTTG
The DNA here is from genome assembly GCA_010110895.2 of Picea sitchensis. Taxonomy (NCBI): domain Eukaryota; kingdom Viridiplantae; phylum Streptophyta; class Pinopsida; order Pinales; family Pinaceae; genus Picea; species Picea sitchensis. Next base: position 4,243 of record SNQJ01S0309179.1, read on the forward strand.
CAATCATACCTGTCTGTTGTGGTTTACCCTTGGCCATAGAGAGTTTTTCCCTTGTAACAGAAATGGCGACTCCACTGGGGAAAGATCTTCCTTCTAAGGGTTGAAGTACTTTATCTTCCTACATTGATCTTTTTCCTTTGTGTTTCTTGTCGTATCACTTCTTGACAGATCTTGTTCACTCTGAGTCTGATTTTTCATCCTTTTACCCTTGCCTGGCCTTGTTTTAAAGCATATACGCCCCTTTTGCCTTGTCAGTCGCGTATACATGCTTGATGTCTCACTGCAAGAAGCATATATACGCTCTATTCTCTTGAACAATCACGTATACCACTTCCCCTTGCTTGTTTGCTTGGTTGAGTGACTGTTGGGTGGGATTTAAAGATTGTTGAGGCTTTTTAGGTCTCTGTAGTGTCTGTTGAGATTATCTAGGATGACAGGAAGCCTATTTGGAGTTGAATTTTTGGGCGTAGTCTTTCTTTTTGTTTTCTATTTTTAATTTTTCCTTGGTTTCTGGGATGTTTGCTTGGCTACCTAGTATTATGCTTGAGTTACTGATTTTATACATTGTAGAATTCATCTGTCAAGTTGCTTATCAGTCCATGCATTTTCTTTTTAGAATATTGAAAATACAAAAAAATATAGGCGTTTTGCATTGGTTGGCATTTTTGTCTTTGAATTTTTTCATTAGCTTAGCACATGTAGCGAAAGATTGTATTTTACTTCTGGATTGCAGATTTGAAATTGAAGACTACACTGTTTTTATTAGCATATCATTCATTGAAAAGTTAAATATAGAATTTTCATTATATCCATATTTATTTTCTGGCAGAGTCATATCACCATGAGTTTCACCTCCATACCTTTTTGAGTAACCACAGCCAATAAAATTTACGCTTTAAACTAAAATTGATTAGTCACGATTTTATTTTTAGGGTGCACAAACTAGCTTAGGATTTAGTGCCTTGGAATAGGATTTTGTGCATAAAATTCTCGAAGGAAATTAAATCAACATATGTGTCTGAGATAGGGAGTTGAGAAGTCCATTGTATAATTGGTAATATCAAGAGGCTCCACTCACACTGGAGTTAATCATGAGTTTGCACGAAGTTAGTTGAAGGGATAACCCCTGGATACTCACCTAGCATCGGAGATATTTCTGTGTATTTATTCGTATTTGGGGATCTTGCTAGTGCCCATACCTCTGTGAGAGGTGGTGATTTCAAGGTTTTGGGCTTTGCTACCCTGCCCATACGGTGATCCGGACTTATGAATGCTTACCTGTGCATTGGTTATATAGTGGTTTATTAGTTGTTTGACTTAGGTATCTCATAGGTTACTTACAGGGGTTATTTTGCTTGTACCCTGAGTCAGATAAGGGTTAGACAACACACATCCTTTATGGAGGATTACCTCTCCGGGGGGATCTAACTGACTGGTTGTTAAGCCTATGAGGGCCCTTATAATTGATTATGTTACCTCCAAAATTCAGCAGGGAGTCTTAGGTCCCTCTTGGATGAGACATATCTTCTTTAGCGAGGGAGGCCACTCAGCCACTTTAGCCCATTTGCATGCATATTGGCCATTTGACTTTTGGAGTGCTCTTTGACTACTAGTTGGCCTTAGGTTTCCGTGTTGAGTCTTTATTATCATGGATAGTGGAGTTCCTTTTTCTCCCTCATTTACTGCTACCCACCCCATGATGTTCACTCATTTCATGGGGATGGATCCTTCCTCTTTGTATTATGGTATGCAGAATTATGGTACTCAGTCTACGCCTTGGGACCCTAATCATTTTTCTCATGGTATGTCTGATATGTATTCGCACTTACCATCCTCTGTCTCACCTCCTTATGCAAATACAAGTTTTGGGTCTAGGGGCATGATGCCTCCTTCTTATCCCTCTCCGTTTGGTGGGAGTCATATCCTTCAAACAACTCTTGTGGTAGGAGGTTGGAATCTTCCTTCCTACGAATCCACTATGCAAGAAGTTAGTGCCCAATTAAGAAATCATTCTACTTATAACACTCCGTCCACTTATCCTTCTTCTTCTATGTCAGTTCCTACGAACACCTTTCCCATGGAGGACCTCCGTCTATCCTCCGGTGTTTCATCTGGGGGGAGTTATTTTTATAGTATGGGCAAACCCCCTCACGAAGTTCCTTCGCCTGGGAGCAACATATATCCTCACGTGAGTAACCCTTTTCATGTCGCTTTCTCTTCACAAGCGGCTTCCTCAGTTTTGATGCCCTTACAACCCTTTATGAATCAGTATGGAGGATAATAATGTCATGTCGGATAGGGACAAGGTGTAAACCAAGATCCTTCCTAGCCTACAATTTCTCAAAATCAATCTTTCCATGCACCTTGGACTCAAATGCCACAATTAACTTCCGCCACAAATCCAGTCACTGCGTTTCATATTGGCATTATATCACCAACCTCTGCTAGTCATGTTGGAGATTGGTCGACAACCTCTGCGAGTCATGTTGAAGACCTGCAACCAGCCGCTACAAGTCATGTTGGGGGCACATGTCTGGTCACTGCTAGTCACACTGCACATCCATCACCAACCTCTTCTATTCATGTTGGGGAATCATCACCAACCTTTTCTAGTCATGTTGGATATTTTCTACTAGCCTCTGCAATTCATGCTGGGAGCATGTCACCAGCCACTGCAAGTCATGATGGGGGCATTCATATGATTGAGAAGCCTAGACGTCTCATACGTAAGCCTAGATTCCTTTGCAGGGCTTGTGAAGGAAGCCACCTTACTCGATTGTGTCTTGTTACTGCTGGGATACCAGAAGCATGGGGATCACTTAAGGGCCCTTCAGGTTCTGAGGCATCTATGGTTTCACAACACTCTGTTCCTTCTTTGGTTGATACAACAATCATGCCGATGAAATCTTCGGCTAACACCTCTTTTCCTTTAGGGGTTGATGTGTCCTTTGAACTTGTTGTCTCACATCCCATTCAACCTGTGGTCATGTCGATGCAATATTATACGGACACCTATCCTATGTTCGGGGGTGATGCTTCTCTTGACCTTGTTGTCTCGCATCTTGTTCAACCAATGGTCATGTCGATGCAATCTTCGACCGACAACACTCCTATTTTTTGGGGTGATACACCTCTTGACCTTGTTGTCTCGCATCCTATTCAATCAATGGTTGAGGAAGTGGTCATATCGATGCAATATTTGATTGACCCCACTCTTCTCTTGGAGAGTGATAAGTCTAAGGAAGTGGTTGCGCCAATGCAATTTTTGGTCGATCCTCCTCTTCCAGCTCTGGTTCTATACTTTCTATGCCATGTCCTTAGTAGTTATATTACTTCACCTTCTGAACAAGAGATATTTTTACTCTTCCCGAGTTCTCTCCCTCCAAGTCTTGACGAGGTTCCCTTTGATTGGGATGGTCTTCTGGGGTAACCAATGCCTTCGCATATGTATTTTCTAGGAAGAGACATTATCCTATATATCACGGAGACGATAACCTTTGTTATCACTTTGTCCTCCTCGACTTGGAGAGCTTTGGGTCTTCTCAAGCATGTGTCGGTTCTTCATAATATACTGACATTCCACAAGAGGTCCACATGGGATCCTTGGCCTCCCCCGTGGCTTACCACCTAGAATCTTCCTAACGAGTCTCAGTTAAGATCTTTTCTGACTCGTCCAAAAAATTAAAAGATCGTCGAGTGATTTGTCCCTTTCACACTCGTTAAAACTAGATTTGAAAGATCATGAGTCCTAGTTAAGCTCTTTTCTGACTCGCTATCAAAATTAGAAAATATTTCCGAGTGAACTTGTCTTTTTCACACTCGTAAATTGAGTTTCAAAAGACATCTATTTGGCACAAGTTTACCCCTTTTTCACACCAAGTAGACTAAAAGATATAAAAAATGACATTTTTTGGCGTTAAGTTGTGATTGCATGTCATTCCCTCACTTGTTGTATTCAGCCTTTAGTCGATTCTCTCTTTGCATTATAAATCATTGCCTAAGCAGTTTGCATCCTCAACCAAGCAGAGCCTTGTTTTTATCCTTCACAATTTGACACCCCATACCCTGGAGGGAACATCACCTCGAGTGTCCATCTCCCGCATACATTTCCTTGCATTGAGCATAGGTACATTTCACTGCTGGAACTAGTTTTTCTTTTGTGACACTCGTTCCCTCCTCTGTATCATAGCATTCATTTTTTATGAAAAAACACAAAAATACAGGCGAGAAGGGAATACTATATTGTAATTGGTAGCAGTCATGTCGCCTTTGAACATAGCACAAAGTTATTGAGTTCGTGTGTCATCATAATTTTGGGTTTAGCATGGCCTTAGGAATATGATCTCGCTACAGAGTTTTCTCTACCGACTGATTACTCTTCCAGTCCCTATAGAGAACGTTATTGATGCCTCCTGCATCCAATTGTCACATCATTGAGCCCATGTTGTCGGATTTCACCATATGTCTCATGCTCTTATTCAAAGGAAGTCTATCAATCTGTGTCGGCCACTCCTCAGAAATCTTGACTTTGCATGTCATCCATACCCTCAGTTTGTCTAATAATCACATGATACTTTGGTCTGATCATGCACCATGGCCCTACCTTCATTATTGGTAGGTCACCTTGAACCCAGCAATCGACATTTCATCATTGGTCGTTGACTAGGTGCTTTCCCTAGTGTTCAACGACAAGATATATATTCACACTTTGGGATTCATGTTGTGTCTTGGATAACATTAGCCTTATTGGTGGTTTCCTAGCCTTTGTTAGTAGTTTTTCATCATTGGATGCTATTCAAAGGTTCCTTTTCATGTATCGCTTATATCTGGCACACGTGAAAGACACATAGGGTCGTTGGTTCGTGAACATGTTCTTCATCCGATCTCCACCAAATCATGAAGCTCCTGCTTTGTTCCTCATGCTGACTAATGAGAGATTCCTCAATGCTCTCCTTTCAGTGGGCCTCTTTCCATCAACTTTAGCTCATTTATTTTGGATATGGGACCTAGAGTTTTATGAGTACCTTGAGGCTTGCGGTCATTAGTGGCAGGCTCTCTCACCATTGACATATGGGAATACATCAATGTATCCTGATCAGTGGATCTCTCAAGTGTGTGACACCAACTCATTTATTCACATTTGTAGGTATGTACTCGGTGCCTTGATACCTACTTTCATTATCGGTATCCTGTCTCTCGTTTGTTAATGGTATACTTCAATGACTGGTAATCAAATGATGTCTCATCGTGTTTGACCTCAACTCATTTATTCACATGATGTAGACTTGCACCATTGGTGGATAGTGTATAATACTTGAAGACATCACTATGTGGCCCCAGTTTTCCTGAGTTGTTGCTTCCATTTCATTGGACCAATACCTTTTTGACTTCAGTGATCATGGGAGATCAGATTGTACTACATGGTACACAAATATCTTCAGATTGATTTTTGAGACTGGTTTCACTGGGCCTTGTTCATGACTATGACATCTTTTGTCATATAACCGCATTTGTATTTGCCTATTCATGGACATGAACACTTGATTGGTATATTTTCCACATGGATCTGCATTGTATTCTTAGCAGCCATGTATGCAAAGTCAGTACATGATACAATGAGCAATTGATTTCATCCAGTTGGTTCCCTACCACTCCACTTCTGGGTTATTTAGAATGTATTTCGGTCATCGCAGATACTCCTCTGATCTCACACATTAGGGGACATCTGTTATAGCAAGATTTGCCTCACCATTGCTATCTTGCACAGAGGACCTTTTTCCA
>SNQJ01S0309180.1:0-10023 GCA_010110895.2 Picea sitchensis
CGTATCATCACTTATCAAAGCGGAGGCAGAAGCATGAGAGTTTCATTTTTCACATAGAGGTTCAAAGGGGGTTGAGTACACATTGGCTGCAACCAAAACACCTTCAACCTGGGAACACAAGCATAGGAATTAATACATTGAACAATATAATAAACAACTGCACCCCCCCCTCCCCTTAAAAAAATAAAAATAAATTAAACAGGCAGCAGAAGTTTGTTGAAGGCTATTTCTATAAGAAAAGTGAGGATGATTTTGTGGATGTATACACACAACAATGGTAGAGCTAGCTAGTTTCTTCAGATCCTCTACTATATCTGCTCGCAACTATGTTACAAACGTTTCCTGGGTTGTCCGAAAGATCCTTTCTCTAACATCCCTTTTCTTTGTTATATTTTTGAACAACATAAGTGGAATCTGCCCTTTATGCAATTGTTGTTCCATTGACAAAAACAAATTTGAATACGTATCGAACAATTGTAGCTGCAACATGGAACGGTGCAATATTTGTGTAACTTACCTGAGATACATGCACATGTGAAAGTAAAGGACAAAACTGAATATGAAAAGCGATACCATTTCCTTGTCACTGTCCGACTCTCCATCCTTTATATGGAGAATGTGTTGCAAGCCAAGTTTTCTAGCCAATGTGAGAGCTGCGCCAATCATTCCAATTGGGTAAATATCAGTGCTCTATGCAAGCTGGTTGATAGTCGAGTCCAGGAAGAAATGATATTCTGAACAAAAAACGAATTTTTTTTCCACAATGCTTGTTTCGTTGAGCGAAATAATTCGATCGCAATCACCACGGTCATATACTGTTTTGGGCAATATATTATAATTTGTAATGGATATCCCATTACCCAACAATATCGTTTCTGCATGTTTCTGGACAAGTTGTGGAGGAACAGTCAATGTCACTGTCATCTGGCCTCCTTTTCTGTCATGTCAACACGCATAATGGATCTACTTTTGTTTGTCTTGTCCAAATAGGTGCTATAGATGACCATTATTTCCCCGACGAACACTAGTCCAGTTCGGCGGTTGTTCAATCCCTCTATTGATAGTACTTTGGATGTTACAACTCTAGACCTGGTGACAATTTTTGAGCAGGAAAACTAAAGTGAATGGTAGTATGCATTTTTTTTTTTTGTATTATTCTTTCACTGGCATAATTCTACAAGTACACACATAGCGTTGATGAACTATGGAGCCAAAGTTTTGCAACCACACCTCTTAGTCTGTGGAACATGCAACACGTTCGATGTCTCGCTTATACTTGTTGATACTTCTTGCGAGTTGCAAACCATGTATTGTAGATGACATCAACATATCCACCATGCCATAGATGAATATATACCTGAGTATATTTGTTTAGTAAACATAGTAAGAGCAGAGCATATGCATGCTTACCTTTGGCCTTGTCGGTCTGTTGATGTCTAGGATGACTGACTGCTCATGCCCATGTCACTAGTCCAACTTTTTATGATCCAAGCATGTACAAATGAACATCAGGACTAAACAAGAATATGCATTGTACATTGTCCATCAGAAGGACTAAATAACGGTAAAATCGTATGCATTTGATTTTTTTTAACTAGAGAAATGTTTGACAATAAACAGGGCATGAGGGCGGGGCACCATGGCCAATCTGTATATCGCGGACCCCCAGAAGCCAAGGGAGAAATCTTCAACCTGCCAACCCAGCACCCGCAATCGAGAAAGTGGGTAACTATGGAATACGGTAGAAGCGCGACCACATATGTGAAACCGTTAGTCCGCTAACTGGCGCACCAAGGAATTTTTGGAAAGCACACTAAGCCGATGAATTAGAAAACAAAATGGAAAAAGTAGAAATAGGGAGGGAAGAAAGGGCCATTGCTGCCAAGCCATCGTTTTCAAGTCTAATATTATATGCCCCCACCAGGTTTGCATATTTAACTTACCAACACACTTGGTATACCTTTTAGAAGATTGTACCAGAGAACCCTTTGGTGTTGCACATAACAATTCATCTCCTTGTCCAAGCAACCTGTTTTTTCCAAGGCAGCAATGCCGAATATGCAATGGACATGAAGGCAAGTTAGTATGAAGATGAACATCTAAAAGAAATATAAATAGGTCTATTTACCAGCCAAAGAGTCCATCGTCCTCTCTAACCAATCTATTTGTTTAAATGTAGCAATGCAACAAAAACACAACGAACATGAAGTAGCTTAGTATGTAGGAAGACATGTATTGAAGATAACTTATAATGAAGAAAAACATGTAAAAGAAAGAGAAACATGGTTATTTACCCGCGAAAGAGCCCATCGTCATCTCCTGCTATTCTGTTTGTTTAAATGTACCAGTGCAGTGAAAACACAACAGACATGAAGCAAGTTAGTATGCAGGAAGGAATGTAATGAAGATAAGTTACCATGTAGGAAGGCACACAACATGTACCTATAATAAACTAGGTGAAGACATATATAGACCATAAATGAAATACAAAACAATGCAATATGAAATAACAGTACAAGCATGCACCTTTCTATATCCTCTTCAATTGATGCATTCAAGACTCCCTCGTTTTCTCCAGCTATTATGTTTGTTTGAATGTGGGAACACACAAAATACAATGAACATGAATAGAAGCTGGTATGCACTGGAGAAAAAGCAATATGTACATACAACAAAGCAGACTCAATGAACAGTCTAGAAGATAGGAAGAAACATGAACCTTTGCACTTCTCGATCCATGGATGTGAACGTGTAATTTTTTTTTCCCTGCCCAAAATATATTACAAGCCACAAAATATCACGCAATTACATGGCCGTAACTAAACGATTTCTGGTTTTCCATGGAAAATTATCTAGATATGATTCCACCAATCGAAACACATGTTCTTTATCCTCTACACACACTGCTGTGCCCACAATACAAGTTTTTGGTTTTCCGTGGCAAACTACCCATACATGATTCTAGACATCCAAATATAATCTTGCAGAATCTTTGTTGCACATATCATATCTCAAGCACAACACAAATTGTATCATGCACACACCAGTCTGTGTAGAGGATAAAGAACACATAATTTCATATCAATACATCTGACCATACATGGTTTATAAATGTAGCATGCATATTCTTTATTCTAACAAAAAAAAGATGATATTGCAATTTCACATGTAATCCTTGAACAATTTTGCATGCAACTATTTTATTTCATGCCAGCACTCAAGAACCAACAAAATCTCACAGAATAACAGATATCGACCTCAGTAGACAGGGAAAATAACACAATTGCATGTCGACTTGTGGGTGCAGGGGATGAACACCATAAAGCACCCCAAAAAACAACAATAATCCAAAAAAAAAAGAAAAAAAGAAAAGCTCCAACCACCATCGCTGGACCCTAACCCTGCAAGGCCGAATCAAACAAAAGAAAACAACAAGCACCAAACCAGCGAGAAACCACGAACAGGCTGAACTGCACCCCCAGGGCCCCAAAGCGTAAACCCAAGCCAAACAAAAAGAACCAGCAACCCATGAACCAACAAACCAACAAAAACCACCGAGCTAGTAAACAACATATGTATCTCCAACGATTACAAAACTACATCCCAAGTACAAAAGGAACCAGAAACATACGAGGACCATGCCACTACAAATAAGAAAACATTCTTACTTGCAAACTAAAAACACTGAATAGAAAACAAGGAATAGAAAATGAAACTATGGCATCGAAACTTACTCTGAAACGATGAAATGCAGAAGTGCAGGTCGACTCGCGAACGAAACAACAAGAATCAACAACTAACAAACCAACGAAGAATAAGCACTCACCGAACTAGTAAAAAATATATGTAGCTTCAACGATAATGAAATTGCATTGCAAAGGTAGAAGAAGGATGAAAAATACAATGGCTATTGAACTCGCGGTGGACAAACAAGACTGTTCAAATTCACTGTAACTGTATGGAAAATTTTGAGGAAAAATGTACTCTGAGAAGCATATTTACATAAACATTTAAGGCTATCAGGCTGTCTAAGGACCTCGTGGTATGCAAACATTTAAGATTTCAGGCCTATTGGAGGACATCACATCATCTAAACATCTAACTTGTCAAGCCTATTGAGGCATCTCAAAAAAAGTGTTAATACATTTCAACAAAAATACATCCGGCAAGGACATTATAAACTTTGGAACTCTTAATCACCGTAAATATTAGATATCAAAACATTTCAATATGCTTAGTACATATCAAAACTTAGGAATATATTCAGCTAGTAGAAAATGCTAATACAAACATTCGAACTAATGCTAGCATTAATCCACCTTCAAGCAATATACAGGAAAAATATATGATTCAAAAAGACTGTGTACGAGAAAAAGTTTGGATATGTTTCCATATAAAACATTGGGAATAGAAAATCCGACAATAACACCTCCAATATCTTATCCAATCAGATCAGTACATATATGGTTCTTTTTATTATATAAAAATATATGCTTTTAATTCCCTAGCTCTAACAATAGGTATTATGTAAATATTTCTAGTCAAAGGACAAAGTAATATGTAGTCAACGAATTATCGATTGTTATAGTCCCTCTATGCCTACGGAAGGGACTAATACGAGAGTGTGCCAGTGTTTTATAAAATGGGAAATTGCAAATAAACCTTTCCACATGATTGACCGCACATGGAGGACTTGATTCCCACCACCCTTCCACATGTCGAGCACCAGAGGAGGAGGAGATTAATTGTATTTTTATTTTCTTCTATTTTATAGGTAAGTATATAAAATGATCTCGAAAGAGATGAAAAGTCTTCTCTTGAATTTGTTTGAATTCACATAAGAAAATATTCAAACAAATTCTTCTCAATTTATAAGCACTTACCAACCTACCTTTTCACAATGAAGTAAGTCATGGAGGGTCTCTTAGATCCCATATCCAACAACCTTTTTGCCAAACTTATTTCCCTTTCTGGTCAAACTTATTTCCCTTTTAGAATCCATTTTCAACAATCTTCTTTCCAAACAAACTTATTAGTCCCCGCTCTTCGCGTTATAGGGACTATAGTAAACGATTTTTGTTGTTTCTATTAATCATACATGCAAACCAATATTTTAACGTAAAGTTTTTGCTAAATTCATAAATTTTTAGAGTTGCATTTCGTTTTTGTCCAAAGTTTTAGTTTCAATGCCTTATTTGGCCTCATATCGAGGCAATACTTAGGATAATTTTCACATAGGTGAGAGATTTTTAGAGTGTTTTGACCTGTATGGATTAATGCTAGACAACAGGTCTAGAATTAGTTCTAAACATTAATTTCTTAGGTGTTTTTGCATATCTTTTGTGCTTTATCTAATGCATAGAGAGTGATTAACCAATGACACGTACTGCTCCACCAATGACACTGGTCGATATCATACAACATGCTCCATGACACATTTTCTCTTTCCTCCTACCTACATCATAGAATAAATACAATACCACAATACTACCTGTAGTCGCTCGCTCTATCCTCTTCCCTGCTCTGAATTTCATATTCCTCTTCCCATCCAACACCTCCGCACTCTGCAACTCATCATCAAACCTCTTCGGCTTCCATTCTTCTGGATTCTCCCATTCTTTCTCATCGTTATGAAACCCATATATGTTGATTGCGATATGCAGAGTTCAGAGATCCACTGTAAAATGCATCGAAGGCATCCTAGTGTTCGTCCTTTGAGTGGGAGGATTTCTCAAGCCGCGAGAATGGAATGGGCGATGTCGAGTCCAACTTGTGATATTGCAGAAGAGATTTAGCATATCATGAGTATGTATATAATCACTGATGCTATTTTACATCTAAATGATATCATAGACCATAATTATCAGTATGTATATAATCTCTATGTTATTTTACACATAATCTGTTGTAGAAACAAATGTATGATATCCTAATAATATTCGTCTTTATTCTTCATGTCCTTAGGGATTATACCTACCTGGCTTCCTGTGGGTATGTGAAATCCTCCCAACTCCACATCCTCGTGCACGTATCGCAGTGGAAGGATCGGTATAGGGGGGGTGCTTCCTCAGAGTCTCTTGAAAAACAACGCTTAGATACGGTAGTTTGGGGAGGTAATATTCAGTTACATCTTCATCTCCAGAGACTCTTTGCAGTTCTCTGTACTGACAATCCTGCACATTCAACAACCAATAGAAATCAGTCAAATCCTTAATAGTTTTTATTAGAATGAAAAATGAAATTGGCCTCTCTGTATAATTATGCATTAATCTTGTTGTCCTCTAGATAACGCTTTTAAAGATCTGAATTGTGAAGGTGTGAAGCTAAGTGAAGCCACCCGACAAAGGAAGAATTGCTGATCCGAAGAATGAGGGTGAGGAACCAGGGCTAAAAATAGCGAGTGCCTTCCCCTTATCTTCTTGATCCATTCATTAAGAAATAATCTTCAAGCTTCACTTGATAACGCCAGGCTACTTCCTTGTAGTGGTTCACATCCTTAGCTACAAGTCGTGTCACTGCTACCGATGTCGCGGAGAGGTACCTTCGGGATGGCCCTCCTAAGTGGATTGACTGGAACATCCTTCCTCTCCAACCAATAGGAAGATTGGTCCCGATCTTTGCCGCCATTAGAATATTTCTCTTTCTTCACCTTCTATATTGTTGCTCCTCTTTCTCACCAACATCATCATCTGCAGGTGTATTCTCACCAACCACTTCTTCTTGACCTTCTTGTACATATCCCCCATCATCATGTGGCACCATGGGTGGAGGAAATAGGTATGAGATAGATCGTAATAAGGGCTCTCTGATGTTATTTGCAGTGAAATTGGTGGAGGTAACCGTCCTTGTATCATGTAAAAGCTACAAGGCACCTAGAGTAGCCAGTGATAACATATGTCAACCATAGTGACATGTTGCATTCATGGTCTACTTTATAAATTTACAGGTCGCAATTTAATACAAGTTCATATATTAACATTGTTTACTTTATAAAGTTTTATAAATATTATAATATACATTTTTTATATATTTCACAAATCTTGGAGCAACACCATCATAACAAAAATTACTATATAATATCTAATTCAATTCCACTAGACCAGTTCGACCACCTGTGGAATTGAGATGTGGATTTAATGGCGTCAATAAATCTAGGTATTAGACAATATATACACTATGTAAATTCTAAAGAGCCCATTTCAACAAACAATACGCAAGACATTCCTCCATTTGTTGTGGTTCAAACAACGTGGGTTATGGCTAGAAATGCCTCGCTAAAAAAATACTGCTCTTATATTTTGCAGAAATACAACCGCTTAATATGAGTGAAACGATATAATTTAACCTTTCCATAAATGATCGACAATATGTTGAACCCAATACTCTGGTGCCAAATTATTCTACGTTAGAGCTACCACTCCAATGAACTTCAATATTTGCCTATGAATCCAACAATAAAGAAATAGACTCCCACAAATCCAATATTTTCCATTAAATTCTCTTCACCAAACTCGACCTTGATCATCCACTCATTCTCTATTCTTGTGTTTCATATTCCTTTTATCCACAACAAGAAATAGAAACACGAAGTTAGCATTTTGATTGAATATGTTTGTTTCAATGAAATTCCTATTAATATTTTTGTTGTTACTCTTGCTGGGTTTGGTTCCAATGAATGCGCAGGATGATCATAATATTCTACAGGAAGAGGGAGTTTTCATCGATCTATGCATCTGAATTTCTCCTTCATTACTCAAGTTACATCCCTGTCTCTAGTTACCTGTTTATCCCTGTCTCTAGTCTTTCTCCCTATCTGAAGTTCTCCTTTGTTATTCTCCGTCCTTGTCTCTAAAACTCCCAAAATAATAGCATCCATCTCTCTACAATTTCTCTATGGTAAGGCGGGGCACTCGGCTTTCACTCTCAAGGAACCAAGCTTTCTCTTGCCTTCTTGGTAGGGACTTGTTGCTCCGCAACTCATCCTTTTTTCTTCTAGAACCATCACAAATTAACAGTTTTCTATGAAATAGAAGGAGGATATCAAGGAAGTAGGTTTTCCCACTCCCTCTTTTCTTCCTCAAAGAATTAGAGGTGGGGAGTGCTTATCTGTAAATCCAACTTGGTTTTCAATCAACATCTCACTTTTCTTTCTTCCTATTCCAATCAACCTCTAACAATCTTTTATCCAAACTTATTTCTTTTAGAACCAACATAATTTAACTTAACTAGATTGTAGATTCCATTTATTCAACAAACATGGAGCAAATTCAATGATTAACTTCTGTTAACTTTTCTCCATACATGTTGGATAGACCGAAATCTACAAAATCTACGATCAAAATAAAAATTACCCTTAGAACTCATATACCCAACATATGTTTACTCTTCCCATTTTCTCAAAGTGGTATGAGACCCTTAATTTATCTTAACCCATGTATGAAATTTCTCATATCTCGTTCCTAATCATGTAGGCAAAGTACCTCTTGAATTTCACGATGCCATACTTCTTTGTAGGAAAAGTATCTCTTGAATTTGGCAATGTCATACTTCATAAGAGTGGGTTACAACTTTCTCACTTAACATTCTTAGAGAATCTCTTTAATCTAATATATAAAATCCACACATTTGTGTCTTTTATTTGTTTCTATATGTACTCACTTTACATGTAGCTATCTATGTTTTCCTCACTTTACATGTAGCTATCTATGTTTTCTCTATTGAGTTTATGACATTAATGATTGAGTTTATGACATTAATGATTGAGTTGGTTTATGAATTTATCCCTTTTTGTAAATAGAGAAAGGTTCTTTTAAAACCCAAATTCCACATATTTAGTTTAAGACATTAACCTTTGAGTTGGTTTCTCAATTTATCTTTTTTGTACATAAAGGGAAAGTTTTTTTAGAACCCAAATTCCACATTTATGTAAATTTATAGGTTTTTTTGAAAAACACTTGGTTTTAAGGAAAAATGCATATCTTTATAATAACAATAATAATAATCTATTTTTAAGGTCACAGGCAAGCCACAAATTGGTGTATGAGACCCCCTTGTTTGTGGGACAAGGGACCCCCTCCGCCCAACAATTTCACTGGTAAAGTCTACGGAGGTATACATACCCTACCCCCTTTTGGATTTGAACTTGTGACCTCTTAGGAGGAAACACATGTTCTTAACCATTAGGCATTCACCATCTAAATCACATCAATTTATAGAAAACTTGGATGGTTGTTGCAATATGATAACAATTTCTATTTTCTATGCATTAAAAAATTTAGTGTTATGATAACATTGCTCATTTAAAAGGTCAACATGTCACTTGGGGGAATTGAAACTTAGTAGGGGAAAAAACACATTTTTTTTTTGTTCAAAATCTATTTCTGAATGAAGAAATGGATTCAGCATGCTGAAAAACTCCCAGGACACTTAGATTCTACATAAATAATCACTTAAATCTACGAACCCAACAGTTTCTCGCCAAATTTCAAAAAAATATCCTTAGGAAAAATCATCATTTCGTAAAATCTTTAACCTACAACTATATATATATATATATATATATAACACCACTCCCAACTTTTATTACAATGATAATTTTTTTTCTTACAATTACGAAGATCCTTAGCTGCCTACCGGTAGAGAAGAGAGTGTATGATAAATATCATCTTCTTTCCAATTTGTACTTATCTTTTGGCGTCATGTTATGTTACGTTGTGTAACTCCGTACATATGATGTCAATATTTAAATAATACTATTGTAAATTTAGCACTACCCATTTGCACTATAAATTATAATTTTTTTATAATCATTTTTTCGTTAGTGGAGTGAAATATTATATAAAAAGGGCATATTTTTATTAAAGACGTGCTCATGGATTTAATTGTTTTTTTAATGTGGGAAACACCATGCAAGAAACTTCAAGACAACGTGGAAACACCGTAGATGTGATAGAGATACATTTCAAAGAAATCAAATATTTGACCCACCATATCAACTTGGGATTAAATAAAATAGAAGACATA
>SNQJ01S0309182.1:0-10023 GCA_010110895.2 Picea sitchensis
ATTAGCAACATTTCCTAGACTAGCCAAGTCAGAAACATTACAAGAAACATCATTGTTATAGAATCCACAGTTTTCAATGTCACTTAGAAGTTGAGGTTTTATGCACATGAGGTATTGAGTCTAAACTTTAATGGGGCAACAAAGTCAATGTAGTTTCAGAACTATAGTAGAGAATTCAAGCCTCATAAAAATTCCAGCTAGATTCAAACAATCACATTTTCTTTTTGGGTGTTGAGACAATTTATCTATAAGACTAATAAACAATAGGCTCATGAGAGGATACATTGGAGTGACTTTAGACTAATTGAAAATTCTAGGTCATGTAATACGAAGCTCAAAATATTTCAGGGAAACTACATGCAATCACAACCTTTATGGGTGATAGAATTGCAAGCTCAAAATCCGAAATCTTATCTTGCTAATAATTACACATGCTAACTATTCTTAAGAGAAGATATTCGAACCCATAATTGTTTGACCTGATAGTTTTAGTCCTATATTGTATTTTTATAGGTAAATAACACATGAAAAGATCCATAAAAGAAAATAGTTTAACAATAATTAAGTTTTCCCATAAATTGTGTTAATCCCGAGATTGTTTGTGGCTCCACAAACAATGTCAAAGCATCTCAGAATAAATAAATTTTGACTTTATAAATCCTTTTGACCTTAAATATAAATGAAAACTTTAATAACTCAAAGACAAAAAAAGAAAGGCGTGATCTGATTAACTAAATCAATTTTAAATCATAAGTAGAGATGGCAGAATAAGGATAAACAAAATTGAAAAGAGAACCATGTATCGAAGGTTGATAAGTCTGATTTTCCCTTCAATAGAAGAAGAAAAACACAAAATTCATTTGATATTGTGTTTTAATATGAGCAATTGCAAATCGAAATACATGTCTTGTTTTACACATAGTAAAATAGAGGAAATGCCATACCATGATTGATGCTTTAAAGTTATTGCAACAAAAGTAATACTGAATTGCAATACTTACAACATAAATGAGTTTAACTGAAGTTGTAGCATGAGTGGACAACATATGAAACAAATCACACGAAATAACACAATTTAGTAAACCATATCTCATAATCTCTCTTATTTATGAAAAATATTTTTATTTTAAAAGTCTCCACTTACATCTAAAGCCAAAAAGTCCTTTTCATTTACCACATGTATATATTTATACAATTCTTTCTGTAACCAAAAAAATGGCTAGAACTCGAGTTTCTAGCCTCTATACAACTCACTAGTACTAAAATAAAAGTAATTACATCAAAATGGGAAACCCCCCTAAAACTTAGCTAATTCTATCTTGATTCTCGAAACTAAATATTACGAAGCAACATGATTTGTAGATCTGCCCAATCTCTAGAAATTTCTTTGTTGGCCATTTCATGACTTGTCTCCCATCTGCTTGCTTGTAGACACTTGTGTTTCTAGCCGATCCTTGCACTAAGCATGCATTTTTAATAATACAACTATGAATTTAGGAATCTCCAAACATGCATTAAATTCAAAGCTGTAAACTTTTCTATGGACCAAAGGTAAATATGTTGAATTCCGAGTGCAAATTGCTTGGTATTTTGACACTGTAAACTTTGTTCCATGAAGGATTGATTTAAAGTTGAAAATTTATCTGATTCACCTGCATGATCATTTATTTATTCTTTTCTCTGCTCTTCTCCAAATTACTCATCTTTTCCTTTACATTTATTGTTTCAATGAAAGAATGGAAATCCCCAAGGTCAATTTCATTTATTTCAACATCTACTACTAATAAGGAATTTATACATGCAACTTTTACCTCCCTGGCCAATCTTTTGCTTTCCTCCAAATTGAATTCCCATTTTTTCGGTGCCATTTCTCCTCTTAATTGTTCTAATTTTGGGAATTGAACAATGCCATGTATAGTAACATTATGCTTCTAGGACAAAAATTCTTGAAATTTGTGTTGAGGTGATACTAACTCTTTTTCTTTATCAGAAATAAATTTCAATGAATCATTGATGATAAGATATTTCTTCTAAATGATTTCCAAGTTTTTACAGGAGCTTTCCCGAGCTAATTTCAGTTCATTATTAATCTCCAAAGCCTGTTTCTGGAAAGAAGGAACATCTATAAGAACGTTTTTAACTCGTGTTTGCAATTGATTAATCTATTCTTCTTTTTGAGAAAGAGTGTCCTTCAACGTTTATTGTATTTGATAACCCTCTCTCTTCAACTTTTCCACCAATTCTTTCATTTGTTGTTGACATTTTTGTTGAACTTGAGTTACCCTAGAACTGACTTGCTTTTCAATATCGACATCTTTCTACTTTAGTATTTCTTGTAGCTGACTAATTTGATAATCCCTCTCATCATGATACATATTCAAAACATTTATTGACCATTGATTTGCTGTTGCAAAACCCCCTAAAGTCTTCGCCATATTCTTTGCAAATTCTTGATTATTTTTCCCTTGTCCATCATATATGATCCTTTTCCTCATTTCCATTGAACCATCTTTTTTCTAAATTTTTCCCTGAACAATAGCTTTTCTTTTCCTGTCAAAGAAAAAATTTGTAGGAGGCATCTCCTCTGGTTCTATAGGGGTTAAGTCATTAACATAAGCTACTTCAGAACCTTGTGCTCTAGAAATAGAAGTTGTAGGAGTCATTGATAAGACAGGAGATCCAATAGCACTACACTTATCCTAAGATTGAATACTATTTATAGGAGTATTAATGCCATAAATAATTGATGGAGAAGTATTCCCAGGTACTGTTGTCTCAGTAGTAGGTTTATTGTGTTGTTGAAACATCTGTGTAAATATGGCCCATTGCTCTGTAAAACTCCTTTCATTCTAAGCCTTGGATTGTTCTACCTCTGATGGATCATTAGTTGACTCTTTCGATGATGTTGATGTTTTTTCACTTGTATTAGTTTGGCTCTGCTCTTTAGGATTTGAACCCTGTGATAAGTCTTCAACTAGGTTTCCATTGTGAGTAGGAATATGTTCCTTTGTTATATCACCAAATGTTTCTCCAGAGTTTAGTTGTTGAATAATACCTGGAAAACAAATTCTTCTATGGCTTTGAAACTTTTAAAACTATGAACGTTCTTGTTCAGAAAGTATTTGAATTCAATCCAAAACCTGATCATAATAAGTGACATTTTTTAAAATATCACCATAAGTAGAATCTTCATGCAAATACTTCTTTGCTGCAATTTGAACACAATGATTTTCAACCACTTTAATTGGGTCATGCATTTTAAACTCTATAGAAGACAGGTTGATGTCTTCTAAATATTGGTCTTCAACTCTAGCATTCCCAAAATCCAATAGAGTATAGATACCAACATGAATAGGATAAGGTGGTCATACTATTTTCTGTGTATTATTTAACTCCTTAGCTATCCTTGTACCAACTTTTTGATAAGACACTTCACTGCAGACTAATATGTCAGGTAGGAATCTTGGTAATGCATCAGGGGATGTATAACAAGCAAAGACCCTGGTATAGGAAAAAAATTCTTCAATGTACTAGTTTGCAATCTTGTTTAGGTTTTTATTGATCTAGCAATAAAAACGAGGAGGAGGATAGCCATATAACACTTCATGAATTGGAACAATGAAATTATGACATATCTCATAGAAGTGTTATTTTGCATTTTATTCCCATAACTTGTCATGATAAATATGAATAGGATCAGATGAATTTGGTGACTAATTCCAATTCATGAGAGGGAAATGATTTTTTAAACATATGGAATCTAAGTTATACACATAAATTCAATATTCAATATTCTCTAAGTTATAGTTTTCAATATTCAATATGGAATCTAAGTTATAGTTTTCAATATTCTCTGTCAAATTATCTGACAACAATTTTTCCCAATTGAAAGAAAAACCCTCTACAACCTCATGCATGATTGGGACCCATTCTACACTCAAATGTGCAGGATCCTTCTTACCAAATAGCCTACATAACATCATGGTCGTGTACATAACATGTGCATCACAAGAGGAAGTAGAATATATACCATGGCTATCTACCTTGAATTTGCTTTTGTCGCCCCACCATTCTCTAATAATATCATGCATGTTTACATCATATTGAGTGCATTCTTTCTCTTTAAATACCTGAACAAATTGAGCATTATATGTATACTTTGGGTTTTTTGAGAGTTTATACATTACTCGAAAATCGTCTGGCCTGAAGGATCCAACAATAACTTGTTGATGATTATAAATGGTCCTGGTAAATCAACATGCTCTAAAGCTCATCAAACCATGTCTGTATAAGGTAACAGTCTTGGCCTTGGTGCAATTTTGTGCAATATTGATTGAACGACGTTCTTATAGTCATTTGGTGGCACATATTCTTCATCCCTTTCATCTTTTGAAGCTAGAGACTCCTAAAATTCAAAAATCATGTACACCTACGCCCACATCTTAGTATTGTATGTAAGTCTGGCAGTGGTATCCGACAAAATATCAGAATTTGGGTTCGACTCCTCCACATGCGTTAGTTTATTTCCTTTTCGTGGTGCCAAGAATTCTGGTTTAACAACTGTTCTCTCTACAAACAAAGATGTTATGAGTGTGAATTCAAGGGCGAATGGAAATTGAAATCAGTTTGAAAATGAAAATACAATCTTCGTTAATATGGAATTAATTATTTCACATGCAAATGACATAGTTTAATCAATTAAAGATGGCACACTGATTACTCAACGGTGCACTATTTGCCCAAAATACGGATTAATTACCTTTAATGACCACCATAAACCTTAATTGTTGGCTCCTTGGGCTTCGGGTTTATCATATGAGAAAGGTCAAACATATCGAAAGCAAAGATTCCGGTATGACATCATAATTATAAATAATTAATGATAATAATTTTTTATCAATATAATCCCTATTTAATTTTTAATCATCGGGCTTCGAGATGTTGGGAGAAGAAATAAAACATCCCAAGAACCTAGAACCCGATGATGATGTGGCAGAATGATGTCACATATGATAACGTGGGACTCAAAGTACATATGACACATGTCATCCAAAGATAAGTGTATTATGAGTCCAGAAATGCTAAAAATGAATTTCATGTGTCACCACAAGGCACTAATGTTAGGTGGCATAGGACACGTCGACAAACATATGATAATGAATTAAAACAAGATTAGGGATTAATAAAGGTTATTTAAACCTTGATTATGAGTTAACTGCATATTAACTTAATTGTCGGATATTGGATTTCAGAATATAAGAGATTTGAAGAACTTAAAGAAAACCATCTCGAAGCCCGACAAGGAACTTTCTGTGATAGAATTATGATGAAAGGAAACATAACCCTTAAAATGTAACCGTGACTCTCTGGATTTCAGTCTTCGAGATATTTAAATAAACAAGAACACCATCATCTTGAAATCCGAAATGGAACCATGAATGGAATCAAAATAACGCGCAACTTTACAGTCCCGAAATTTCGTTGGCCATTGATTTCTCACAACGTTCGACGGTCAGATGAGAGCAAATCCGTCAGGTTTTCCTAATTAAATTTGTCCACTAGGACTCTGCAAAACCAACACTTCAAATATTTCCTGATCAAATACTAAACACTTTAATCAAATAAACAATACAATCAATATTTTCAAAACTATTATAGACTTAATTTCACCCCGAAACAAAAACATGTACAAGTTAAACATGTAAAATCTTGAAATTATATTCACTGCTAGTGAAAATAACATAGAATTTTGAAAAGGATTAATAACATGGTTTATAAAGAAGTGTAGTTAAAACTCATGATAATCATCACAAACATTGCTTCACTGCCATCTAGGCGTCCATAGCCCCAGTGAAGGTGTTTACATTCCCCAATCATGAATTAAATTTCACCATCCCATTATTTTTAACTTTTAGTTTGAGATGAGGGAAATCATATAATGAATTTCCTTTCATCATGTCATTTTGGACAAGATGGGGGCAATCAATTTTCTGAATTTCCTTTCACCATCTGTCTTTGATACTTTACTTATTGTTGTAGGATGGGGGAAATCAATGTGTTTTAAAACACTCTAGGATGATGACTATTAAAAGTAAATGATAATGTAGAACTAACTACAAGGTAAGATAACCCTGAGATAAATAACTCCTCAAAACTAACTATATCTTTTCCTATGAGAAGATAAATATATATTTATTTCATTTACTTTCTCGAGAAGAATATCAGTTATCTTTTAATATAAAAGCACAAAATTTCAAAGAGATTACCCTAAACATGTCATTTCATTAAAGATAAAGAATCAAATAATATTTTCACCATACTTGTAAAAATGGCATGTTAAAGTTCGCCTATCAACTAATTCCACTATTTCTATAGAGATCAATAATAAAGGTGAGTGAAAAATGGTTTGAGCCCTCTTTATTTAAGTTTAAAACCTAGCAAACTAAAAAGAAATACACAAATTTGAGCTTAATTATATACAATTAGCAACCTAACAGTTACTTAATTTCATTCATTTTGACTGAAAAATTAAACCAATTTTCACAATCAAACAAAACTTAAACTTTTCAAATTTCTAAAAAAATTTAAAGAATAAATAACTCACAAAAACCTTAATTAAATAAAAAATTATATAATGAGTTCTTAATTCAACCAAGACCAAAACTGAAAATAAATTGCCAATGTCAATCCAATACAAACTGATATTTATAATGGAAAATAAAAATAAAATGAAAACTAAAATATTGAATAAAATGCTTCAAATATCTCTTGTTGACAAGAGACCTCAGAATTTCTCCATCCAAATTTTGTAAAAAAAAGGAATTAAATCCTCCAATGGCTACAATTTTGAGTGGTTCAAACCATAGAGGATCAAACTTTCCATGCTTGCCAGGGTATTCTCTCCTAGCATCCCATATTAGTACCAAATCTCCCGAAAGAAAACTTCTTTCTTTTGGTTTTCTGTCAAAAACTTCTTTCATCTTGTCTTGGTATTCCTCGAAATTTTAATCAACTTGATCTTTGACTTGTTGTACTTCAACCAACTGGTTCATTCTTCTAGTCAAATCATTATGTTCTTCATTTACTCCCCGAAACAACTTTAAAGCAAGCAAAACAAGATTAATAGGAAAAGTAACATCCATTCGATAAACCAAAGCAAAGGGAGATGTACCTATTGATTTTTTAGTACCAATCATGTTATCCCATAGAGCATATTTCAAGTGAATGTGGCACTGTCTTTTATTATTGTCTAAAACCTTTTTGATTATTCTCATTAATTTTTTGTTTAAAGACTCAACAATACCATTTCCTTGTGGATAATGAGGAGTTGAATGTCCTAAAATGATGTTATATTTTTGACAAAAATAAATTATAGCCATAGATTTGAAAGTTTGAGCATTGTCTGGGATGATTTTTCTTGGACAACCAAATCTTGTTAAAATATTATCTTCTAGGAAATTTTTTACTACTGCATCAGTTGCATTTTTGGTAGGAATTGCCTCCACCCATTTTGAAAAATAATATGTAGCAGTGAGGATCTATTTATGTTGGGCACTAGAAGGAGGATGTATTTCCCTAATAAAGTCAAAACCCCACTATTGAAATGGAGCTTCGGCCTTTACTGGTACTAGAGGTAGAGAAGGTAAGTATTGCCTTCCAACAAAAAAATGACACTCTTTGCATGATTTGACCTTAGCATTTACATCTGCAAATAGCTTAGGCCAATAATATCATGCTCTGAGGATTTTATACATAGTAGCCCTCCAGGCATGATGACCTCCACATATTCCTTTATGAAATTGATCAATGCTATTTTTGGTTTCATATTCAAGGAGACAAGTTAACAAGAAACCAAGTGTATCTCTCCAATAAAGTTGTTCATTTGTAATACAATATTTAACAGCTTTAAGTTTTAATGATCTAGTTTTAGGTGGGGTGAAATTTGGAAGACATTGAAGGTTCTATAGATAAAAGATGATATTTTGATACCATTTGGAAGAAGAAAACTTTTCATTGATTGTATTCACGGACTGTTGAATATCAGTTTCCTCTGCTATAAAAGAAGAATCTTCAGATATTTCAGAAATATGATTAATTCTAAGGACTTTAAGATTTCATTTGGCTAATAGTCTTGCTAGTCCTTGGCCCTTAATCAACTTTGTTGGTTTAATTTCCAAATCATATTCCTGAATTTTAGCTAACCATTTTCCTCTCTTACCATCACTATCAGATTGCACCGACATATCTTTAACTGTGTTGTTTGGCACATATGTAATGACTTTAGAATGAAGAACATAAGTTCTAAAAGCTTTTAAGGCTTTTACCATTGCATAGGCTTGTTTTTCAAGGATGTTGTATTTTAATTCAGAGTCTCTAAGAAATTTTGTAAAGAATGCAATTGGTTGCTCCATATTTTCACTATTTTTTTGTAACATGACAATAACTATTGTATTTTTAGATGCAAAAGAGAAAATCATAAAATCTTTAGAAAATCAAGATTTCCCAAAACAAGAGCTTCTCCTAAAGCTTTCTTAATATAATTGAAATAATTTCTTGATTATGTGTTTCACTTTACCTCAGAATTCTTCTTAAGCATATCTGTAATAAGTTTCACAATTTCAGCAAAATTAGGCATAAACCTCCTCATGAAATTTATCTTACCTAAGAAACTCTAAATTTCTTTCTTATTTCTTGGTAGACTTATTGTTTGAATAACTTCAATTATTTTGGGATCAATCCTATCTCTATCCTTTGAACTAATGTGGCAAAGAAATTTTCCTTCATGCATGGCAAAGTGATATTTTTTAGGGTTTAATGATAGACCATACATCCTGCATTTTTCAAATGTCCGTTTTAAATGCTTCAAATGACTTTGATCAGAATCTGAAAACACAGTTAGATCATCAAGATAAATAACTACAAACTTATCTCTTTCACCAACAAACACAATGTCCATTGGTCTCTGGAAAGTTGCACCTGCATTAAGTAATCCAAAAGGCATTTTATCGTACATAAAAGTACCCCAAGGTGTTGTGAAAGCAGTTTTTTCTTTATCATCATCATGTACTACAATTTGGTTGTACCCTGAAAAACCATTTATCATGGAAATCCTATTTTCCCCAATAACTTTTTCTAAAACATGATCCATCTTCGAGAGAGGATAATTATCTTCAATGAAGCTCTGTTGAGATTTAGAAAATCTACACAAAGTCTAATCTCCCCATTTTTCTTCCTGATTGGAACTAGATTAGCTACCCAAGTAGAATATCTGAGAGGGATTATGATTTTGGCATCCAATAACTTCTTTACTTCATTTTCAATCATGGGAAGCAAAATAGGATTTATCTGTCTAAGTTTTTGTTTAAAAGGTTTGATACTAGGCTTCAGAGTAATTTTGTGTGTATAATACTAATATGATAAGTTTTAAGGTCTTCATAAGACCCTGCAAAAACATCAACATATTCTTTGAGCACATCAATGTACTTTTGTTTATACTCATGAGGCAGATATTTAAACATTTTGATGAATTTAAGATTTTCTTCAGATCTAATATTACAATCTTCTACTTCCTTCAATTGTGGTTGCACTGAAGAAGACTTAACATGAATATCATTTTGGTCAAAAAGTCTTTCTAAAGGAATCAATCCCTTTGGGATTTGAATAATTTTTTATAAGAACTTTTTCTGACCAACAATCCTATCATGAAATTCTTGATCAGTCTGGTTCTCTCCCTATAGCCATCTTGGATCATTTTGATTTTGCTAATCTATATTTCATTAAGCAAACCGATCTACCATTTCCATCATTTTTTGATTTGTTGGTCATCTTCAAAGAAATGCCAATGTTTTATATTATATGGAATGGAAGGTCTCATTGGATTACTCAGAGGGGGGGTGAATCAGTAATAGAACAATGTAATACTTTTTAACCATAAAATGCAAGTGTTATATCAATGTAGCATTATCATCCAATAGTTGCAGAGTAAATAAACAATGAACAAATGAGCAATCATACACATGCACA
>SNQJ01S0309183.1:0-10115 GCA_010110895.2 Picea sitchensis
TTAATGAGTATATAAAGGCAACAAGGTAAAACATCCCTGTGGGAATTATCAAAAACAATTTACAAAAAATCTGGGAACAATCTCCCAAGTCTTCTATTTATGCCTATGACTAACAACTTAAAACAAAACTATATCAAAAAAAGAATGTTCTAAACTTCCATAGCATGTCCAATTTTCCATTTAAATTCGTAGGTACCTACAGGGTGACAAGAATAAACAAATTTAGATAACATTTTATTTGTAAAATTAACAAAAATCTAAATATTATGACTAGCTACAGAATCTCACGATTCTGTAGCTAGTCTTATTTGCAAACAGAACCATTTTAAATCAATCCAAATGATAACAGAAATATATTCCACCTATTAGACCAATCTTTAATTACTAATTGAAAACAAAGCAAATCATTCATGCCAAAACAAACCAAAACTTTTATACCAATTTGAAACAAACAAAATCATGGTCGATTAACCGAATGGTAATAGGGATATATGTGATCTGTCAACCAACCTTTTTATTACCAATTTGAAATAGACATAATCGTTTTGACAATTAAAAACCAACGAAATCATTTTTATGAATCAATTTCAATCGACACAGACTATAATCAATCAAACAAATCTTTTACTCAACACAAACGCCATAGTTTATGTCAATTCAAAACTTAACAAAATCATTGTTGAATGAAAACAAAACTAATAGAATTGTTTTTTTTAATTCAAAACTAACAGAACTATATCAAACCAAACTTTGATATGAATCCAACGCATATACAAACGACTATGCTAATTCAAGGCATGCACCATTGTTTCTGAATCAAACTAAACATAAATTAATCGAACTAACTCAGGGCTGACACAATCATTATACTAATTCAAGAGAAATCAAATCGTGTTAAATCGGTTCAATCAAAACATAACTATACTATTTTAGCAAACAAATCTTCAATGCAAACATAATTCAAAACGAAATCAAAATAACAGGATCATTTTTGAATCTATTTGAACAAACATAACTAAATGGGAGCGAACACAATCGGCTAACCAAATCATTCAAAATCGATGTTGAAATAATCATACATGGTGTGTAGAAAAATGATTCGGTCAAGATAACCTTGAGTTGACAAAGGCCGTAGCTGCCTAAACATTTCTCAAGACAATTGAACCCGTAGTCTTTTGCTTCTTCTCGTTGGCTTGTAGCCTGTCGTTCTCTTTTGACAACACAGTAACTTGTTCCTCTAATGATTTAATCTTAGATTGCAACAGGGTAACATCGTTGTAATAACGTTGAAGCCAAGAATTGCATTGAGTACACGGTGATTGATCCGGCCTTGGCATTACAGGCGAGGGATCTTTCAAGTTACCAGGGGTTCCACTGTGAAGCTTAATTCCTGGGAAGTTAGGGTCATTCTTGAGGCACGGGGGTAAGTTGGAAACATAGTCATAGGGTTCCACAAAACAAAGGCCATGAGAGTAAGGGTATAACTCGGCCAAGAAGCGTTCAATTTCAGAGTCTGAATCGTCACTCAAGACAATAGGCTTCTGGTCAGTGCTCTGTTTGGGCTTGTTCCGAGCACATCTAGATATCCATTGTGCATTTTTCTTTCCCTTACTATTGACACCAGTATCACCTTTTCCTTTCTTCCTTACAGGAATTTTAACGGTCTTAGTATTGTATTTAGCACACAGGTCGGCCATGGTATCAGGTAGGTCAATGTTGGGGAAATTCGAGGGTTTGACAGGGGGTCGAAGGGTAGGAGGTGACACATCAGGCCCAACCAGGGTTTCAGCGACTATAGTGTTATCCACTTGAACACAGTCGGGAGTGGAAAACCCATTCCTTGATAGGAAGGCTTGCCAACAGTCGCCACTAAGATTCAAATGATGAACGATAACGACTTTGATTAAGCAGTGATGGAAAAGGCAGCTATCAGCCTTCTCACGCTTAAATCGTTTGGACATTTTGTAAAGACTGCATAGGAGATAGTGCATCATATTCAAAGGGTAGTCTATAAAATTCATAAGCAACCTAAGATGATAAAGAAACACTAACCCATAACTAGCTTCGCAAGTTACGAATTGTTTAACAATTGCTAATAGATCATGCCATCTGGTCTTGAGGGAAGTGACAGGCATACCTCTATCACAACTAACAATTTTCCTTGATGTGAATAAGAGCAGCCATGGCACCTCATCCACTTTTGAATTCTTAAACCACCTCTACCCTTTAGTTGGTAAGCCTGTAGCCGAGCTGAGGAATTCCTCATTTAGCTCGAGTTGTATGTCTCCGACCTTAGCCCTGCATCCGTCGAAGGTAAGGGAAAACTGTTGGGCGACCGAAAGGTTGAAACCCTCCAACTTTTGGATAAAAATCAACCAACCACTATTCTCCAAATCCTCACGAGCATTGTCAAATAGCAGGAGGGTTTGGATGCCATTAGGTTCTATGCACACCACAGGTGCCATAGGAGAGAGTACACAGTGAGTAGGGTAAACAGACTGGGGTTTGTACAGGGTATACGCAGGACTACAAGCTCACAGATTTCCCCAAAAGAACATAGGTAACCCAGGATAGAAGGCAGGCATTAATGCCTAAGTGTGCGAGGGTGGTGGAACGAAATAGACCCATGCAAAACATTTATACCGAATGTACAATCGATGGCGCTATGGTGATCACTATTTCAAATGTGTTAAAAGCAATGCCAATCAAACAATTATTGAAACCTATGGTAATTCGACCCAAATATTTGCGCAAGCAATAGTGTTTGTATGATTTAAAACAAAATAATGTTTTGAATATAGCACCAAGGATTTGATCATAAAATGTATGATTTGTATGAAACCATTGCACCAAAGGTTTAATCATAATGTTAATTCATTCTCAACAAACCATTGCACCAAGGAACTTGAGGAAAGAAAATAGACATCAAACCACCATTGTATCAAGGATTCCATCACAATCACTAGAATACCATTGCATCACGATCTTGTAAAATGAGGTCATGTTAACAAAAAATGTAAAGTGGGTAAAACTTTGGTGTCTTGCCAACTGTGTGACCATCATTGAGTGAAACGAACACATAAACAAGAGTAACCATAATAATCCAGTGGGGATTTTAATGCTATTGACACGACTTCGAACCAAGGTTTTCACGCTTGCAGTCGTGAAAACAAAAGTCAAGTGTGCTAATGAGCAAGATAAAAATGTTGTTTTATTCAAAAGATTGCGATGAGAATCAAGGGTTTCAAAACACTTGTGTAGGCAACTTATAAAGATAGGATAAAAATGCGAAATGGCTGCCAATAATGGCGGCACACTGGTAGAACCAGTTATCTCTGCCCAAAGAACAAATTCAGATTATGATAATGAGAATAATTCTAACTCAAAAACAACCATAAAATTGTTTAAACACCATTAATAATCAAATATAACAGTAGTTCTTAAAGGATGAAAACTGATAATAGTCTTAAGACAACCGAGCCACGATATTAAAGATAAAATCTCCAATACTGTTGAGAGAGCCACTGCTGCCAGCAGCCGTCCATATCCTTGACAAGGTTTCCATTTAACCCACTCTGATATTTGTATCCTGCCAAGAAGTTCCAGATCAGAATAAAGGACATTTTAAGGTCAAGAGATTTCATACTTACGAATTTTCATATACCCGACATTGCTTCGCTGCCAGCGGGCCTATTCAGTACCCTGACGAAGTTGTCTTGGCGTCATTCATGCATTTACCCACTACCAACATACCTATTCAACATCCCGGCAGGTTTACAAGCACTTCCCATAGCTCTTTAATGATTTATTTGTTTTTTTAAATATATATAATTGAGCGGGGTGACGCTGAAAATTATGATATTTTAGACATATTTGTTTTTATTTTTAGAGACCTCAACAGAATTGTTTAAAACTATCCTTCATTAAGATCCAGAGATGGTTTGTTTACAAAACCGTCCTTCTAAGGCAGGGAGACATCTTCTGAGTCATTCCCTTAAGGAACAAGGACAGCGTAAGAATATAATAGATGATCGTGACAAGCTTTACTCACAGATCGAAATCAGTTAACTTCTTTCAAACAACAGTCTTTTCTCAATACAAATGTAAATTTCAGAAGTATATAATTGATGTTTAGACAATTTTTCAGTCATTTTGGTGAAAGAGTTTTTTGTTTTCTTTTTTTGAACAGTTCCAAAATTCAGGTATGTGTATTTCCAAAAACTGGTAAGAGCAAAGGAAAAACCAAAACCAAAACAATAAAAGAAAATCAAACAAAAGAAAAATATTTACATAGTATACATAGGGTTGTCATCAAGTGAAATATATTTTCAAAGCTTGGCCATTCACCGAATAGGTGTCTGACTATCCCTCTAGGCTTTGTAATTGGAAAGAGCTGGGACCCAATTTCTGAGCAATTAAAAATGGTCCAAGCCATAAGTTCTGAAACTTCGTGTGTTCTCCCTTTCCCTCATGCAGTTTGTCCCATTTCAAGACAATGTCACCTACTTCAAAGTTCCTATCAGAGGAAGAGTTGGAATCAAACCATCTTTTGTCCACTAGTTGATGCTGATCTAACTCACGTTTAGCTTGAGCTCTTACCTCTTCTAGTTTCATTAAGGCGTTAATTCGGTTCTCCAAAGGGGGACAATCTTCTTCTTGTATTTGTTGTGATAGTTGTAGTGAGGGAAGAAGAATATGTAGTGGCATAATTGCTTCTCTTCCATAGACGAGAAATAAGGGAGAGTTACCTACAACAGTATTTGGTGTTACCCTATCATCCTAGATTGCGTTTAACAATGCATTATGCCAGCTTTTGTGATTTTCAGATACCGTTCTCTTAATGATTTTAATTAGATTCTTATTTGTATATTCTGCCAATCCATTGCCCTGGGGGTAGTAGATGGCATAATACTTCAATTTAATTCCTTTTTCTAGAGTGAACTGACTCATCTCAAGAGACAAAAAATAAGAAGCGTTATCGAATACTAAACAGTCAGGGATACCAAAACGAGTAATAATATTTGAATTTAAAAAGACAATTACCTGACTGGTATTCACAGTTCTTAATGCGGCAGCTTCAAACCACCTGGTGAAGTAATCTGTGGTTGTTATGATAAACTTATGTTGCTTTAAGGATGGCAGATTGATTGGACCTATAATATCAAGGCCCCACTACTAAAAATGGGAGTCTACTGAGACAGACTGCAAAGGAAAGGCTCGTTTTTGTACCCGTCCGGATGCTTTTTGACAAATAATACACTTGCAACACAAGGCATGGGCATCTCTAAAAAGTGTGGGCCAGTAATAATTGGCTCTCAAAACTTTATGGGCAGTGGTGTCACCACCAAAATTCCCACTAGCTTCTCCTGCATGCAACTCTAGTAAGACTTTTTCTGCTTCATCTTTCTCAAGACAACGCATTAGTACTCCATCAAAATTTTGACGAAACAGAATACCATTAATCAAATTAAAGGAGGCATATTTTAATCTTAACGCTCTTATTTTATTGGGATCCGGGTGACGGGGGACTGACCCATGTTCAAGACAAAATTTTATATCGTCATACCACGGACTGACAGAGTTTTGTGCACAACAGATTGCATTTTGATTGTGTTGTCCTGTGTTTGACATATCATTTTTTTCTTGCTTCCCTGTTGTTGAGTCAAAAACTAACTTGCATAACCCTTGGCCTCTCACTATCTCAGCTGGGGTAATTTCTATGTCGTACTCCTGTAAGGAGGTAACCCAATTTGCCCTCTTTTCACCTAATTCTTTCTGCACTAACAAATTCCTGACGGCTGGGTAAGGGACAATAATTTTCGTCCTAGATTTCAAAAGATAAGACCGGAAGTGTTTGACTGCTTTGAAAATAGCATAGGCTTGTTGATCTATCGCTGGGTAATTAAGTTTCACTCCTTTGAAAGCAGAGCTCATAAAGACAATGGGTACTTCATTGTTTTCAACATTCTTTTGAGTTAGGACAGCAACGTAGGAACGGTCAAAAGCAAATGTGTAAAGTGTGAAGTCTTGCGAAAAGTCGGGGCTCGTGAGAGAAGGAGCATCTATTATGGACTTTTTTATTGAATTGAAAGCTTGATTTTCTAAGGGTCCCAAATGATATTGCGCGT
Organism: Picea sitchensis; assembly: GCA_010110895.2. Taxonomy (NCBI): domain Eukaryota; kingdom Viridiplantae; phylum Streptophyta; class Pinopsida; order Pinales; family Pinaceae; genus Picea; species Picea sitchensis. The sequence continues at coordinate 6,129 of SNQJ01S0309183.1, forward strand.
CTTTCTTAATTAAATTCTGTAAAGGTATGACCATTTCAGAGAAACTAGGGACAAATCTCCTAACAAAGTTTATCTGTCCTAAGAAAGACTGCATAGACATTTTGGATAGGGGAGGGGGAAGTTTCGAGATGACTTGAGTCCTTTCAGGTTCGATAATCATCCCATTGCTTGACACAATGAATCCTAAGAGTTTACCTTGTTCTACTGTGAAGATAGATTTTTTAGGATTTAAGGAAATGTCGTATTTATGACATCGTTCTAGAACGGCTCTTAAATGATCTAGATGATCGGTTTTTTTTTTCGAAAATATAGTGACATCATCTAAGTAAAATATGACGGACTGATTGATTAAGCCTCGAAAAATGATGTCCATTTCTCTCTAGAATGTGGCACCAGCATTAATCAATCCAACGGGCATTTTCCTGTAAGCGTAGGTGCCCCATGGAGTGCGGAAGGTAGTTTTGAGTTGGTCTGAAGGAGACATCAGGACTTGGTTGTACCCTGAAGAACCATCCAATAAGGATAGTCTCTCAGAACCAGATACCTGTTGAAGGATCTGTTCCATGGGTGGGACAGGGTAGTTGTCTTTATCAGACGCTCTATTAAGGTTTCAGAAATCGACGCATGGTCAGATTTCCGCACTTTTCTTCCGGATAGGGACAAGGTTAGAAACCCATTGCGTGTACCTAACTGGGAAAATTATCTTAGCATTTAGGAGTTTATTTAATTCTTTTTTAACGGTCGGTTCGAGTTTAGAGTGCATTTTTCATAGCTTTTGTTGAAAGGGTAAGGTTTGGGGTTTCATAGGAATGACGTGTTGTATGATGTTAGGGTTGAAAGTTTTAAGGTCATCATATGTCCACGCAAAAACATCTTTAAATTCCTTAAACAATTTAATAAATGCAGATTTTTCTTGCTCAGAACACCCGAACCCTAAATTAATGCACTGTGGATTGTCATTAGGTCCCAAGTTTACTTTTTCATATGATAAAGAGGAACTATTGGTTTTACAATTAACCGATTTTTTGAATTTATCTTGAAGATCGTAAAAAATTTCTAATCTAACTACAGATTTAGGGATCGAATTTACCATGTCCAATGAAGATTCAGGAGATCTCGGATCTCGTATTACCGTGAAATCACGCAAATTGTCATCATGAGTGCATTCGTCGATCACCGCACCTTGAAAAGTTTCTTCCATATGCAGGAAGCTAATAATCTGTTGATCATCATCGAAGACTCTCCAATTCGTGATGCTGTCAAGAACCGATGGCCTGAACAACAGTTCGACGAAGAATGCATTCAGAGACAAGCCTTCTGCACGAAAGAGTTTGGAAGCTACGTCAGCTAGTAGATCAGCTTCAGAATTATTCAATCTCGGAATAGAATTTATATTGAAAGCAAAAAACTTATTAATTAAATTCCATACCTCGGATTGGTAGCTTTTAAGATGTAGAGACAGACAATGGATAGAATCTCTTACCTGTCTAACCACGATTTCGGAATCGCCGAAGACAGTCAAATTTTGAATGTTCATATCTAAAGCTTTTCTAAGGCCCTGCAGTAAAGCCTCATATTCCGCTATGTTATTAGTACAATCAAATTCTAGCCTACATGCGATCAGGGTTTTGTTACCTGCCAGATCAATAATAACGCAGCCTGCACCTGCTCCTTCCTTGGACTTTGACCCGTCAAAGTAAAGAGACCAAATTTGGTTTTTATCGGGTGCATGAGACCATTGTGTAGAATTTGTTGGCTGCACATATGCTACAATCTCGGACTGTTTTTCTGGGTTGGTAATAGCTGAAGTCTCGACCATGAAATTGCCGAAAAAGGTATCCATCCCTTGTATTTCGGGTGAATCGATCGAAGGTATAAATGGTTCATTGGGATCGTTTAAATCTGTGACTGCGAGCTTTAGGTAGTGTTCACGATTTACCTTGATTTTGTTGGGCTTGCCATTCACGGGCAGCCACAGGTGAGACCAATCTATCGCGAACATGGATGATTTCAGGGGATAAATTTCTCTCATGGGCTAATTTTCCATGGTTTTTCCAAAAATGAGATTCACTATTTTAAAAATCATTCGCACAAATTCTATAGGCTAAAATTATTTTACCTTAAAAATCGCCAAAAATTTATAAAAACTATATAAAATCCTTATAAATTTGAATATTTTTAAAACAAAATTGCCAAACATTTATAGTTGGCATATGAAGGATTAGTAAGATTCGCCCAGGTTTCTACATTTTAAAACAAGTTTCCATCCTTAAAATCATCCTTGATCGTGAAATAGCCGTGTAGCTGCTCCGACCAGTCTCTTCTTAGAAACAAACCATAAAATTTTGGAATATCCACAACAATAATATCAATCACTTGATGAACTTTGGGGTTAGACGATAATCTTATAAGCACATTCCTTAATTCACCTATGACTTTAACACTAGTTCGATCAAGTTGGATGATTTATAAAGTGGATGGTTCAACCTTAGCATTAATCTTCTAACATACAGACCATGGCATCACATTGGATGATGCTCCTAAATCTACCATACAATTGTGCATGTTCCTATTAAAGATTTTGAAAGTTAACAAAAATGGAGGTACATTTTTGCGAGTACTGAGGGTGGAAGCTTGTGGATTTTTACTCGCAGTCACTAAAGCTAATTTATCTACATTCGTTACATTATTTATAGGAATACTTCCTCTATCGTGAGGATCAAGATTATTCTTAGAGGAAGTCTTCTGAGGAACTTTGTTCTAAACAACCTTGTTACTGCTTGAATTACCATTTTTGCTATTCTCCGCGATATTCTGTAACATTTTTTGCAACAGAAATGGAAATTTTAATAATTCATAAACAGAAATGTTAACCCTTAACTTTTTAAGATCTTCAAATAAATCATAATCTACGTTGGGGTTTACATGACTCTATTTAGTCTCAGCTGGTTTAGATTGCTTTGGGGGAAAAGTCGTAGTGTTTTCGAAAGAAGATTTGTTTATTGTCTTACTCCTAGTATTGTAGGGATGTACCATCTCGAAGTTAGCTTGAAAGATGCTATCCGATAAGTGTCCAAAAATGTTCGGAGAAGATTCTTCTTCTTCAACTGTCTCTTGTTCAACTACCTCCTCAGGAATCTCAGGAGGTATCAAGTTATCCTCGACTTCTAGAATTGTTTGAAGGGTGAATTGCAGACTTTCTAGATTTAGGCCCTCAGTATTTGGATTAGGTCGGCTGGTGGGAAAAGGCTTCCTAAACGGTGGCTTGTAAGTCCCTTTACTCGAAGAATCTTCTTCGGCCGTCCTTTTCAAATCTATAACTTGATTTGACAGTTTTTGAACGACTTTAGTTAAGTTTTCTAAATCCGAGCTTTCAGGTTGTGTTTTATTTTTAGCAGGTCTAGGGAGGATTTCAATCTTCTTTTTGGAAGATGAACTAGTCTTTGTTTCGTTTCTAGTAGTGTCTTTTAAACTAAGGATGTCTTTTTCAATCTAGCTGGCCTCTTCGAAGGCCTCTAACAACGTGGCTTTCTTATATCGTTTTACCCAAATGGATATACTTTCATGCAAGGCTTTAGTATAGTATGATATGATAAGATTCTCAGTAGGCATCGAGTCCGTAAGGATTCGGTTCTTAAATGTTAGGAATCTTTGGTTAAAGTATTTGATTTTCTCTTTGGGATTCATTCTTAAACTAGAAAGCTCCATGACTAGGACTTCCAGGGACTTATCGTCTCCAAACTTTTCTAGAAAGTAGGATTCAAACTTCTCCCAAAACACAATCGTATGGGGTTGCTGGGAAAAGTACCAAGTAGAGGCATTGCCCTCGAATGTGTAGGGGAATAATGCAAGATACCAGATATATAAAATATGCAGAACAGAAACGAAATGCTAGAAATAACAGAATAACAGTGAAATATCCAGCATAATCTTCACAATACACATAAATGATATACGAAATAGCAACAGAAATAGCACTTGAACAGA
>SNQJ01S0309186.1:0-10023 GCA_010110895.2 Picea sitchensis
TGTTGTGTCTCTTGTGATTGTGTATTTCTCAGTGATCTTAGATTATGCTATTGTTATCTAATGAAATGCAAACATCTATAATAATGGCTTAAACATTAACAATAAGCACGGGTCCAAGGGAGCATTGGATCTGATACACTCTGATGTATGTGGGTCGATGAGTGTGGAGTCAGTGAGTGGCTCCAGATACTATGTCTTGTTTATTGATGACTACTCCAGGAAGACCTGGATTTACTTTCTAAAGACCAAGGATGAGGTCTTTGGGAGGTTTCAAGAGTTTAGAGCCCTAATGGAAAACGAGACTGGGAGGAAGATTCAGGTCTTCAGATCAGATAATGAGGGAGAGGACACCTCCAAGGAGTTTGAGGATTATTGCACAACAACAGGGATTAAGAAGGAACTCACAATTCCTTACAATCCTCGACAGAATGTAGTGGCCGAGAGAAAGAACAAGACTATGGTTGGAGCAGCACGAGCTATGATTCATGATCAGGGACTGGCAACTTCCATTGTTCTTATGGGCAGAAGCGAGCAGTGCTGCAGTGTATTTGAAGAATAGGAGTCCCCACACAGTTCAGGGAAGCAGACACATGAGGAGACATTTTCAGGTACTAGGCCAGATGTGAGTCATATTCGCATCTGGGGCAGTGCATGTTAATTTCATTTCCCTTCAGAGAAGAGGACAAAGTTGGACCCTACAGCGATGAAGGGGTTACTTGTTGGTTATAGTGAGGATTCCAAAGCCTACAAGATCTATGTACCTGCACGCAGGAAGGTTATTGTGTGTAGAGATGTACAATTCGAGGAGGAACGTACATTGAGGAGATTGAAGGATTTGCCAGCAAGTGTAGAGAACCAACAGGGACAGAGCACAGGAGTCCAGGAGTAAGAGGCACAGAGTTAGAAGGCAGGATTGCAGGAGTAGACACAGGATACATGTGTTCAGGGGGAGACTGTTAGACAGGTTCATCAGGAGCGAGTTGATGATGAGGAGCAACATGATGCAGTTCCCCAAGAGCAGATTACTAGGCCACGGCCTAAGTGGTACAAGTCCACAGTCGGTGATTCTAGGCTAGCAGGGCTTCCAGAGAGGGACTTCAGACACAGCAAACCAACAAAGAGACTTGGATATATGGCATTGATGACTCAACTCATTGATGTTGATCCTTCCAGTTATGAGAGTGTTGCACGGCATAAGGTGTTCCAGGAGGCCATGATGGAGGAATATGCCTCCATTATGAAAAATGATGTATGGGAGGTAGTTCTGAGGCCAGAGGATAAAAAGGTGGTTGGATCCAAGTGGATCTACAAAGTGAAGCATGCAGCAGATGGAAGCGTGGACAAGTACAAAGCCCGCTTCGTGGCCAAGGGGTTTTCACAGCGAGAGGGAATTGATTACGAGGATACTTTCTCTCCAGTGGCCAGGTATTCTTCAATCGAGTAGTCATTTCATTAGCAGCAGAGATGGGATGGCGCGTTCATCAGATGGACGTGAGGACCGCCTTCCTCAATGGAGTAGTTGAGGAGGAGGTATATGTTTAGCAACCTGAGGGATTTGAGGTTGGCAGCAAAGACACGCATGTGTGTCGACTGACGAGAGCCTTGTATGGGCTCAAGCAGGCACCTCAGGCATGGTACTCGAGGATTGACAACTACTTGAGGGAGTTGGGATTCTAGCGGAGCGAGACAGATCCGAACCTATATTTTCTTGCAGGGAAGGAGCCTCTTATACTGGTATTTTATGTAGATGACCTATTTCTCACTGGAGATGAGCAGTTGATAGCAGATTTTAAGGTCAACCTTGCAGCATAATTTGAAATGAAAGACCTTGGGTTGATGCACTATTTTATGGGGTTGGAGGTTTGGCAGATGGATGGGCACTTCTTCCTAGGACAAGGGAAATATGTAGTAGAGATTTGGCACAGGTTCGGGATGATGGACTATAGGCCCATGCCCACACCTCTAGTTACAAATTGGAGGAAGATCGATTCATAATATTCGAAGACAGTAAACCCCATTGTCTATCGTCAGTTCATTGGATCGCTCATGTATCTGGTCGATACTCGGTCAAATATCAACTTTGCAGTAAACTCTTTGAATCAGTTCATGGTGGACCCTCGAAGAGTACATTGGATTGTTGTGAAGCATGTGTTTCCCTATCTCAGAGGGACAGTGGAGTACAGGTTATTGTATGAACGCAGTGGTGGAGTGACATTAGCAGGTTTTACAGATGTTGATTGGGCAGGATGTGTAGAGGACAAGAAGACTACTTCAGGTTGTTGCTTCAACATTGGATCGGGCATCATTTCCTGGTTCAGCAAGAAATAGAGATCAATGGCATTGAGCTCTGCTGAGGCAGAGTACATGGAAGCCAATTTGGTAGCTTGTGAGGCACTATGGTTGACAAAGTTACTTTTGGCTTGTTCAGGCAAGAGCTAGAAGCTACTGTGATTCACTGTGACAACCATAGTTGCATCAAGCTCTATGAGAATCCATTGTTTCATGATCGTAGCAAGTGTTGTCATTCTTATAAACACTTGCAAACGTGAGCTAAGTCCTACTCACTTAGTGTGTCCTTGGAGGCACAATGCCTAGGTTCAAATCCCACGCTGTCACTTTGACTTGAACCTCTTCCGTCTAGGCATAATCCTAGGGAAGCCAAGGGGGGTAGACCCTAGTTGATCCACAACACAAATTAAACTTGCATAAAAAAGTAAGTGTGAAATGAAAGTTGTTTGCAAGATTAGTTTAGTGTCAACCATAAAGTGATATACCAAGTTGATGCCCAAAGTTGTATAGTGGATTAAGGAGTTCATTAAGTTGTTAAGTTAAGAGTGACTCCTAGCTAAATGTCAACCCAACACTCCCCCCGCTTGTACCAAGTAACTACTGGGAGCTCAAGAAGTATGGCAACAAGGCCTACCCTAGCTCCAAAGGTCAGCCCAAGGGAAAAGAGAACTCTCAGAAAGGATGTTGAGCGCCACGAGACTGTCCCCGGCCTCTCACCTTTCGTTGCTTCCTCTAGTCCTCGTTTAAATGGCAAAGTTGGGTCAGTAGAGGTGTCCTATTAAGTCTAGTTGATTATTAGGCCTATGGACTAAGTTAATTTTAGTGTATAGGTGTGTAAAAGTGAGATTTGCTTGCCCAAAAAGTGTGAAAAAGTGTCAAAACCGAAATATTAAACTTGCAAGAAGTGAAGATCTAAACCATAAGATTGTTACTTGAAAAGCATGGAAAGAAACTCAATAATAGCTTGAAATGAAAAAGAATTAAGTTGTCTTAAACCATTATGACATGCCCATGATATTTGCCAAAAGATAGATGCTTGAGAGATAAAACTTGCAAAATGAAAGGAAACTCGAAGCAAAAGATAGATCCTATGCCTCCATGGGCTTAAGCTAGCATTAGTGGTGTGAGATCTACTTCTAGATAACTTTAATCCATTTAGCACAACACATTAGAAATAGATAACTAAGCTAGCCTTACGATTTTGGGGGTTGGCTATGCCAAGTTCACATCCAAGGTGTAGGCAACTAAAGAATGAAAGAAAAACATGAAAGGAAAAACCTAAATAAAAACCACTCACAAGGGCACAAGGTGGAGGCAAACCGTCATATTTTGTGCCAAAGGGGGTTGGAAAAATAAACAAACTAAACTAAAGCAACCTAGCCACACAACCTTGTCCTAATGACAAGTGGGGCAAAGAATAAAAAACTTGCTGAAAATTTAAATGAGAATGCAAGCCACTTGGAGACCCCCTTAGGATTTCTACAATGCTTAGAAAAGATAGAGAAAAGGTTGGATATTGTTACCCAATCAAAGGAAGGGTCCTTTGTGTGTTTTGTGGCTGCAAATCGGCAACACTTCCCCTAGATATGGCGAGAACCTGCAAAAAACAACAAGCTATTATTTGCTGGAAATGCTGCAAAACACACATAAAAGTCAAGAAAATTTTTGTTTTTCAACAGAAATTTTCTGCATAAAAATTTCAAAATATAAAATGATATATTGACCTATCTAAGAGTGTTAGCAAACCAAGATCTGAATATGTATGAGAAGAAATATAAGAACCAAGAAAGAGAGGAGTTTATGTTAGGTTATGAAGGAGGGTTTCCAACTTGAAGCCAACCTTACAAACCCTTGAAGCAACTTGCAACTTGTGAAGCAAATGTGAGACGAGCAAATAGTTCTTAAGATAAACAAGTAATACAAACTAATTTGCACTACTTACTATCCTAATCAAGTAGATCTACAACTACATTATTGCATGATCTATCCAAACAAACTAATTTGTTTTAGATATCTGCTCTAGATCTCAAATAAAGAAACACATCGAACAAGATCACCTCCAAAGCATGTGCACCAAGACAAAATCTCATGTACACCAAGCTCCTCCAAAGATCTTTCTTATTACCCAAATGAGGAAGTTGAAACAACTAATTGCTACAAGATCTTCCCAAAAATAGAGCAAGAATGAGTGAAAGCAAAATGGAAGATGAGAGAGGGATGAGGGAAGAAATTGGTAGCATAACAATAGCTCAAGGGATGGTGAGGAATGAGTGAGGGAGGACCTTTATTTATACTTGGGAAGGCAAAGTTACCCCTCTTGGATGAGAGCCAAGTGTCAAAACCCAAGTCAAAGTGAGAATCTCAAGAAGGGGGGACAACTCTAGGGTTTTGGCATGGATGGATGAAGTGGCAATGAGTTGAAGTGAGTTCGCAAGGCTTTGACAAGTCAAATGATGAGTTGTAAGGTCTAGGGAGGCGCACCAAGGGATAGAATAAGTCTCCCATTAATTTTTTTATTATTTTTTTACTTTTTGGAGACTTTCTAGAAGGGGGGCACACCTCTCTAGGGAAAGTGACGTTTTAGCTTAATGGGTGAGGGGGTGATGTGAGGGTTGAAAAATATTAGAAATATGTTTTCTCATCATCTCCCACCTTCACTTTACTCATTTAGCTCAAAATTACAAAAAATGACATTTTACTATGTCATGACTTTAGCAATTAAAATTGTTGTTTTGACTGACTTGGACTCCTAATGGACAAACACCTAGCAAAAGTTGTCCAATTGAGCTGAAACTTGGTCCAAGGGTGTAGGGGGTCTCATTCCATTTCTTTCGAGTACAAATACCCCTATCAAAAATCCAAGGACCTAGTTTTTACACTATTTATCAAAATTTAATTAAAGTTAATTAATTAAATTACCCAAACTTAGGCAATTTTAATTAATTAAAAAAAATCTATCTAGACTCGATGGAATTCCGCAAAACTTGTAGAGATGTCTTACATGGTCATTTACATCATTCCTAAACACTAGCTACCAGAGGATGACACCATTAGAACGTCTTTCACCACTTTGGAGGAATTATTTGTTGGAGTGAAAAACTCAAGGGAAATTAATAAGGCTGGTTAGGCCAAATTAATAACCTGAGGAAAAAAAACACTCAGTGAAAGGAACTCTCCTAATGAAGAAATCTTAAAGTAACTGACCTAACTATGATCCATGCAGACCTATTACTTTATTATCCCACGCAGGGGAGCGTAAATTCCAATTACAAAAATATGTGTTGGAGGCCAAAAATGCCTTGTAGAACCAAACAGTCTCTGACTTGGTAGCATCTGATGATGCATATCTTCATGGTACATGGAGTTGACCCCCTAGTTGAATAGGCGGTCAACATCTAGCTCCACATGGGGACGTGTGTTTGATCTTCACACTTGAGAAGGAGAGCATACGAGAATCCAACATCTACAATACAGAGTGCTCACCAATACCCAACATAAATATACATATATATCAAAATGAAATACTATAAACAACAATTACATAAAGAAATAACCATTGTACAACAACTATAATTACAAAATGAAACTATGATACAATGAAATATCTAAGTAGCATAGTTACATAATGAAATGAAATAATACATAACTTAAAATAAATGAGAAGGGTTAGAGATACGTTACAACCATCCATGCAATGGATGGAATGAAGCCACAAGTGTCTGAAAAATCCTTGTCCAGGATGACTCACAGAAGACCCCTTCCCAAGTTTTATCAACTTGGAATTTTTTGTGAGGAAGAACCAGCTAAGAATCATGCTCCTTCTTCCATTCAACCAAACACTGGAATATGACAAGCCATGTAAACTTTTAACACTTTGTTGCTCATGATTGTCAAGGTGGAAGGCCAACCAATACTCATAATGATATGACATTGATAAACTGAAGGTGCCTTCCATTTCCCCATAATTCTACATTAATTCATCTTTTGGTTGAGAGGTTGAAAATGAGCATGTCACAAGAACCATTACACTGTTTTCCTCAAGGTTGTCAAGGTTTTCCTTCAAAGAGATTGGTTCCTCGGGAGGAGGGTGGGGACTTGAATTATCTAGATATTCAACATTATCAAACTCAAATTCCTTTATCTCCTCAAAATAAATGACTGACTCATCCATGGATTCATCTGGAATTTCCCTATGAACTTCCTTATCTTTTTCACTGTGAAGCTTAAGTTCCATAGGATCTAGATATTCAATACAAGTCTCTGTAAAGTCAGCTTCCATGATTTCCACATGATCTTCCATGGCCATAAATTGTTCATTGTGGGGAAATTGCATGTTCAAAATGACTTCTTTAAGCTCCTCAATGAGATCTGGTGGAGAATCTATCTTTATATCTGAACTAGTTGTTTCAATAGCTAGAAGATTTTTTCTCTATCATTTTTCCATAAAATCATCAACCAATTCATTGTAAATTTCATCTCGATCAACCCCAAATCTATCCAAAAAGGCAAACAGCAAGTCCCGTATGGTCTTGAACTCCTTATCATCCGAATCATGAAACCAATCATAAGCCAAATCCTCACAAAGAGTCATGACAAACAATTGCATTAGAACATCCTCTTAAATAGGTGAATCACACCATTCATCAATACATTGCATGAAGGCCCCGATGTGAGCACTACCATCATCAAAATTATGATAGTCGGGAATCTTTTCAATAAAATCTTCAGATATATCATGAGGATAACCAACAATTCCTGAAAAATCAAGAGGACTATAAAAACCACCCATTTCTAACTAGATCATTTAAACAAACGTCTAAAGGAAAGGATTGGGACCCAAGATTACTAAGGATCCAACAAGAAGGGAAACATGCTAACTTCATCCACAAACTTTTTCCAGTTCAAGGATGAAGCAAAACAAACCGTGAGTTCCTTCTTGAAGAATACTTTGTCAAATTATTTAGAGTGGAGTCGCCAGATGACCAGGTTTATCAAACAAACAAGAGCATCAGACAAAGCAAAAACAAGAAGGAAAACAAAAGTTAGATTATTAAGTTGAAACAAGAATTGGATGTTAATGAATGCTTCGTCTCCAAGACTTTCAAGCAGCCTACAAGGATTGCTCCCTATAGTATACTTGACAGATTTGTTCAATGGAGTCGCCACTTGGAAAGGAAGCAAACAAAAACAACCAATGCAAGCTCAAAAAAATTTAGGGACTAAAGTTTATTGTTTAGTTCTTAAAAAAATAAGTTAAGTCGTTTTGACCAAGGATAAAAGACTTATCCTCGGCAACGGCGCCAAAGATGTTGCCGTCCTTATACACATCTGCAAACGTGAGCTAAGTCTTGCTCACTTAGTGTGTCCTTGGAGGCACAATGCCTAGGCTCAAAGCCCATGCTTTCACTTTGACTTGAACCTCTTCCGTCTAGGCTTACTCCTAGGGAAGCCAAGGGGGTTAGACACTAGTTTCTAGATGAGATTTAAAGTTAAGTTCTAGGAGTTGGTTTTAATTAGTTAAAGGTTTGGGGAAAAATCTAGCCTGTGATGCAAAGGCAACCATGCAATGTGCAACAATTGAAAATGACAAGCAAGCCTTTTCCTAGGACAACTAAGACTAGTGCCTAAGATTGGGCAAGGGGTCAACTAAAGTTTTAGGGAGGTTGATTACAATGATTACAAAATGTTACAAAAAAATGAGCTTATTCACGCCAAGATTAGATACAAAGAGTTACAACTAAATACAAGATAAATAGATGATACAACTATAAGCAAAATATAAAACAAGATACAAAGATTTACAAAGATACTAACTGAAGTGCTTGTATGTGCAGGAAATTAATGATTGTTCAAAGGGAAACACATCAACACATCAAGCCTAGCATGCTCAACAATAGAATGTCTCCCAAAGGGATGCACTACTCTATTGTGACTGCTTTCAATGGAAAACAAGATTACACAAGATCCAACAAGAGAGTGCCTCCAAAGGATGCGCAGATTCTTGAGGGACCAAACCCAAGAGATGAGCACAAATTAACTGAAAAAGAAATGCTTGAAGGGAAACTACCCAAAAGCACAACTATGACTACTTAGATATTGATCCACAATACATAAATTAAACTTGCATGAAAAAGTAAGTGTGAAATGAAAGTTGCTTACAAGATTAGTTTAGTCTCAACCATAAAAGTGATATACCAAGTTGATGCCCAAAGTTGTATAGTGGATTAAGGAGTTGATTAAGTTGTTAAGTTAAGAGTGACTCCTAGCTAAGTGTCAACCCAACACTCCCCCTGCTTGTACCAAGTAACTGTTGGGTGCTCAAGAAGTATGGCAACAAGGCCTACCCTAGCTCCACAGGTCAACCCAAGGGAAAAGCGTACTCCCGGAAAGGACATTGAGTGCCACGAGACCGTCCCCAGCCTATAACCTTCTGTTGCTTCCTCTAGTCCTCGTTTAAATGGCAAAGTTGGGTCAGTAGAGGTGTCCTATTAAGTCTAGTTGATTATTAGGCATATGGACTAAGTTAATTTTAGTGTATAGGTGTGTAAAAGTGAGATTTGCTTGCCCAAAAAGTGTGAAAAAGTGTCAAAACCGAAATATTAAACTTGCAAGAAGTGAAGATCTAAACCATAAGATTGTTACTTGAAAAGCATCGAAAGAAACTCAATAATAGGTTGCAATGAAAAAGAATTAAGTTGCCTTAAACCATTATGACATGCCCATGATATTTGCCAAAAGATAGATGCTTGAGAGATAAAACTTGCAAAATGAAAGGAAACTCAAAGCATAACATAGATCCTATGCCTCCATGGGCTTAAGCTAGCATTAGTGATGTGAGATCTACTTCTAGATGATTTTAATCCATTTAGCACAACACATTAGAAATAGATAACTAAGCTAGCCTTACAATTTCGGGGATTGGCTATGCCAAGTTCACATCCAAGGTGTAGGCAACTAAAGAATGAAAGAAAAACTTGAAAGGAAAAACCTAAATACAAACCACTCACAATGGCACAAGGTGGAGGCAAGCCTTCATATTTTGTGCCAAAGGGGTTGGAAAAATAAACAAACTAAACTAAAGCAACCTAGCCACACAACCTTGTCCTAATGACAAGTGGGGCAAAGAATAAAAAACTTGTTGAAAATTTAAATGAGAATGCAAGCCACTTGGGGACCCCCTTGGGCTTCCTACAATGCTTAGAAAAGATAGAGAAAAGGTTGAATATTGTTACCCAATCAAAAGAAGGGTCATTTGTGTGTTTTGTGGCTGAAAATGTGATGTTAATGTTTAAGCCATTATTATAGTTCTTTACATTTCATTAAATAACAATAGCATAATACAAGATCACTGAGAAATACACAATCACAAGAGAGAACATTTATCCTGGGAAACCCTCTAGGGGAAGAAAACCCAACAAAACTTCCTTATTATAGATAACCAATACAATGCCAAGAGGTCTCTTAAACTAATGCAGAAGATCCTCTCCCATATATGCGCCACTCTCTCTCCTGAAGTTGAAGCTGCTGGTCGATACGTCGTCAGAATTGATTGATGCCACACTATATAGACAGATTATTGGATCGTTGATGTATCTGACGAACACCAGACCAGACATTTGTTTTGCAGTGAACACCTTGAGTCAGTTTCTGGTAGAGCCCAGACGTGTTCACCTAATGGCTGCAAAACATGTGATGAGGTACCTTAAAGGTACAATGGATTATGGTCTCAGCTAT
>SNQJ01S0309187.1:0-10023 GCA_010110895.2 Picea sitchensis
GAAGGTGGCGAAGCGTGGTCCGCAGTTCGGGCAATGGAAGGAGAAAAGCACGTAGAGATATTGAGAAAGTTGATTCATGAGCACCGCCATAAAGATGGGATGGCTTGCTCAACTATATGCAAACAGGTTTTCCCATCCAAGCCATGGTCATGGTGTTGCCCCTCATGGTACTACCCATAAGGCTTTTTATGTCGTGAAGGGGGAGTGGCCATTAGCAGATCAGAAATGCCCTGGTTTTCATTCAATGTCTTATCTTCAATTTGAGTCGAGTTCCATAAATGGTTTTTTCTTTTCCACTCACTCAATTTTGACACAGCTTGCCTAACTTTAGTTCCAATACCATGACTGACTCTTCAAATCTGCTTTTACACTGGAGGTAAAATATTATTACCTTCTTTCAAGGAATCAAGATCATATATATATACAGTCAAGATTCAACCCTTTGTGTTCAATTGGTTACACTTCCAATTTCAAATGATACACTTAGAATTAGAATCAATATACGATTGGAATTTCATTGAACATAGAGTTTGAATTATCACTTCACACAATGCCTCCAATTGCTTATGCAAAGTGTACATTCAAGTCACCTATGTATTGTTTGCTTCATGGAATTTACATGGAAGCTCTACATTACTCTTCAAAGCTCTCTTAACCAAACTTATTAATTCTTTGAAAAATTAAATTGCGATGTAAATTAGTCAATTGCATAATTGAATTTTTATGTATATTTAATATGGTTTATCTTAGTGATGTTTTTCTTACCATCACCAACTACTTCCAATGGAAATTTCATATGGAGGATTTATTAAAAAGTAAAGGATTGTACTGGATTATCTTGGGAAAATAACAAGAACCCACTAATGATGAAAAGTATTTCAAATGGATTAATATTAATAATGAAGCATGTAGACTAATCAGAATGTCCATCTCTCATGATCTCTCATAATTTAAGTTTTCACCTTAAACAAATTAACACCCCCAATGAAGCTTGGGAAAAGCTTGAAGTTGTGTTTGGTAAACACAATATTACTTGAGCTCACTAGTTGGAAATTAGTTAATGAATTTAAGTCTAAATGATTTTTTTTGCATTGAATATTACTTATCTAAGTTCAAAACACTTAGACTTTTGTGTATAGAGTGTCAACTAGATCTGAAGGAAGATCGATGCATATATGTTATTATCTATAAGCTTGGTAGTGCATATTTTGTTTTTGTATCTACCTATTATTCCACTAGAGAAGCTCTATGGGGTGCTTATAAAGAACCCTCTCTTGGGTCCTTTTGTGATGCTCTAATTTGAGAACAAGATAAACTTGTGCAACTTGGACTGATCAACACTACAAGTACATCCAACAAAGCCTTAGTGGCCCAGGAGAAAGATAAATCCAAAAATCNTGCTTATAAAGAACCCTCTCTTGGGTCCTTTTGTGATGCTCTAATTTGAGAACAAGATAAACTTGTGCAACTTGGACTGATCAACACTACAAGTACATCCAACAAAGCCTTAGTGGCCCAGGAGAAAGATAAATCCAAAAATCCCAAAAATCAACATCCTCACCACAACAACAAGCAAAACAAGGGTCCCAAACCCTCTCCTCCATCTTTTTCTCCTAATCATGGTGACAAAGGAGCAAAATCTAAAAAGAAGAAAACTGACAGACACTGCAACTTTTTTGGGAAAGATGGTCATGTGTTGTCCAAATGTTTTAAGAAAATGGAAGCTTTGGAAGCAGCGATGAAGAAGCACAACATTAGTATTGATTATTCTTCTTCTAAATCTTCTTCTCATGGACATGCATTTTCTGCTTCTGATTTCTCCTTCAATGCAACTTCTATTTATTATTTTGATGAGTGGCTTATTGATTCTAGAGCATCTTATCATATGGCTAAGGATAAAGCCATATTTTGTGCTCTTAATGAATGTAACACAAAGAGAATATTTGTTGGCGATGATAGATCTCTTACTATTGTAGGGTATGGAACAGATCAGGGAGATAATGGTTATTTCAATGATGTATTATGTGTTCCAAGTCTTCTCGACAACTTTTTATCGGTGTATCAAATCACTCATTCAAGTGAAGGTAAAACCATAGAGTTTTCACCTCACCAAGTTGTAATCAAGGATCTAAAAGATCCTAAGCATGTTCTTGCAACTAGAATTGTTTATGATATTACCAGGTTGTACAAATTTGACAACTTTGGGTCATCATATTTTCTATCAATTTTTATTGTTCTTAGAGATGACTTGAGAAAAATTTGGCATGAGCAGTTTGGTCATCTAAACTATTTGATGCAGACCCCATCCTCTCCTAGGGTCCGCGCAACTACTCGATCTAGGATCGTTCACAATCAGGAGATGGATCATCTCTTCGGGCCCTGTTGAGCCCCCAAAATATTATACACAGGTCCTTAATTTCATGTGCATGTCCAATAATGAACCTGTGGGCTCTTACTAAGCCCCTTTGATTCTGAAATCAAATTTCAGGCCCCTAACCCTTTTTCTCTAGCTAACTCCTCACGTGACTGAGGGTTGTGATCAAGCACTAATAAATAGGCATTATTTTGATGCTTTGGCCTTCGGTGATCTCTGCTTTTCTTTAACTTCAACTTCCTCAAATGCACAAATATTGCGAACTGTCGAAAAACCATAGGCGGCAAGATGAACGACTCTCAAGAACGGAGATCAATGGCTCAATCTCCATTGTTTCGGGCTTCGACAATTTCTTTTGATTGCACCAACACATACAACACCCACAAAGTGTTGATCACCGAAAAGACAGATCGAACGGCTCTTACTCCGTCACTGGATCGACGGCTCTCCGCCTCTTTCACACTTATGGCTTCAACAATTTCTCCACAGCCTTTTTCCACAAATTTCCCGAATCGACGAATATGCCCAAGTGTTAAATCGACGGTCCTCAAACTCCACAGATCGATGGTTTAGATTATTTCTTATCGGACTTCGAGAGTTTTGGGCATCCACACAACATAACCCCAACACACTTGGAGTTCTGAACGTTGAAATGGCTGATCGGACGGCCTCTGATGCTCTCATAGATAAACGGCCCCCAACGCTTCGGCGGATTTCGAATCGCCACACACAAAAATCTCCCCAAGTCCTTTGTCGCTAGATTCCCAAATCTGGCGCCACATGTCTAGTGTGATCGACGGCTCAGATTCACTCCGGCTCCCATCCCTTCGGGAGTCTTCCGCTAATACTTGGCCATAAACCCTCTGGAGTACTAAGGCTACGAACCTTCGTCTTCTGATGCGTGTCCACCATGATGGATGGCCCGGATAAACTCTGGCCTTCGAGAGATCATGCTCCAAACCACTTCATGAATCCTTCGGAGTATTAAACCTTTGAATCTCGAGATCGACTGCCACATGTCTCCTCCCGATCAATGGTCGAGATCTACTCCATTGATTCGTAGCTTCGAGATTTCTAGACCCTTGGGACCTTTCACCTTTGTTCCTCTGGAGTACTGAGGCTCCGAACCGTGCCTTATCTGCTGAAATGTGTCATGATTGATGGATGGTCCCGATTCTCTTCAGACTCCAGGACTTTGTGAGTCCTCTCACCTTCTCTACCCATTTCCTCCAGACTGAATGATCCACTGATGCATGTCCCACCTAATGGACGCTCCAAATTTACTCCGGCTCCCAGGACTTCAGGAGCACTTTGACTCAATTATGTGTGATTCCTCCAGAGTGTTGGTTCTTCGGACCGTTTCTAATCTTCTGCCATGTGTCCTCTTCAACCAACGGTTGAGATCAACTCCGTTCTTCGAAGCTTCGGAGGATTTAATCATTCCTTGCCTCTGTTTCCTCTGAAATGATAACCTTCTGGAATTTCGGATCCACTAACACGCATCTCGGTTGATGGACGGTCCAGATTTACTTCGGGTCCCCGTGACTTTAAGAACCTCATCTCCTCTATGGCACTGTATGGAAAATATTTGGACTTTCGAAGTACAAAAAATGCTCAAGCTTAAACCTAGGGAAACTCACCTGGATCCGACGGTTGTTGTTGCTCACGCCGAGATCTAATGGCCGAGATATTTTCTCCTCTTGCATGCTCCTCCTCGAGTCTGGACTCGAACCTAACAGTCTAGATTGCTCCCGACAACAGATCTGATGGATTTTGTAGCTTCTCCTCCTATGTGACTGTTGCACTTTCCTTCTAATGAAGGATTTCTCAAACTTTTTCAAAGACTTGACCTTTGATCCTTCTCCTCGGCAAGCCTACTCACCGGCCCGCGATGCGCCTCCTGAGATTGAAATGCTTTAAAATTCAAAAGGGCTTGGCCCTTTGAATGTTTCCCTCCTACATGGTTGTCAGCTCCTTGTACCTCCTTGAGTCCTGAATTCGGAGAATTCACTTGCACACTCCTTGCGCTCTCTGTGTGCAGACTTGCACTGCTCCTCTTGAGCTATATCTTCGGAGGTGCCCTCTTGGAAACCTTCCTCCCATAACTCAAAATGGAATTATCGCGCACTCTTTGTGCTTTCTCAATGCACTCCTTTCTGAGCCCTAAGAGTATTCAATAACTCTGGTATGTCTTCTTCAGAGTATTCAATAACTCTGGTATGTCTTCATCAGAGTATTCAATAACTCGGGTAGGCCTTTCGTGTCACTATTTCTCCTTTCTGAGTTTGAAATTGTTCTGGTGTGCCCACCTGGAATGCTCTTCTCTGAACTCGAAAGAGAGTTCAAGTGCACTCCTTGCACTTGCTTCACAGAGTTTTCTCTAACTCTGGTGTGCACTCCTTGCACGATCCTAAGAATCCGGAATACTCAGAAATTCACAAAGATAGAGAAGTCTATCTAAACTTGCGAATGTAACCTACTTGCACATCTACAGCATACATAAATAAACACAGAAAAAATTCAGAGAATAAACATTCACCACACATAAAAACACAGAAACCTCATATGCACGTAAAACTACTTTTGTATTAATTATGAATGCTTATGTTTAAAGATTTACAAAGGCTGGACTGCAACTGAGTCTCAGCTCTTCTCCTCTCCTCTCTTGATCTCTCTCAACTTGCTCATCAACCAACTCATTCTAACCTAATGAATTTTTACACAATGATCTTTTACAAAAGAGGGGCTCATTGAGCCTTCCCTCTAGCCACTGACTCGCATTTAATGGCATTCAATTACAATCAATGGACAACTAGTTTGAATTAGGCCTAAACATATCTACCTATCAGCCATCAAAGGCGACTCCACATGCAACCTGTACAAAGGCACATGGCTCGGCTTTCCTGAGCTTTACAATATTTAATACATTTAATTCTGCATTTAAAATTTAAAATTTGGGTTCAAAATGAGAGGGTTGGCACCTATCTTCCCTTGGAACTCATTCCTCTTTGTGCGTTGATGCGTTGGATTGATGGCGCTTGATGAGGTGGAGCTATTCTCTTGCATCACTATCGCTCATTGCGGAAACTATGTAATCAACATATGGTGATTGGTCTTCCTCTTGTTTCTTGTAGAGATGGTGTTTGTGCAAGTTGTGTTCTCAGCAAACATCATCGGGACATTTTTGACAAACATGCCTCTTGGAATGCCTCGGCCCCTTTTCATCTTGTTCACAGTGACTTGTGTGGTCCACTTTCTTCTCATTTTAATGGGATCAAGTATTTCTTAACTTTTAGTGACGACTTCTCCAGACGCACTTGGGTTTACTTCTTAAAACTTAAGAGCGAAGTGTTTGACAATTTTTTGGCCTAGAAGGCCCTTGTAGAAAAACAATATGGACATCAAATTCAACGGTTAAGAAGAGATAATGGAGAAAAATATGTGAATGATAATTTTACAAGTTACTGCACTGCATGGGGCATCCAAATGCAATGCACTATTCCATATACAGCACAACAAAATGGTGTTGTTGAGAGAAAGAACTGCACATTAAAAGAAATGGATAATTGTATGATCCAATCTAAGGGATTAAGTCTTAATTATTGTGCGGAATCCATTAACTATGCAAATTAAATAATAAATCGCACTCCCACAAAGGTTCCTAAAAACATAACGTTGGAAGAAGCATGCAATAACATTAAGCAAGACGTAAGCTCACATTCCTGCTAAGAAAAGGAAATCTTTACAGCCTAAAAGTGAGAAGTGTATTTTTGTTCGTTATTATGAATATGTCAAAGGTTGCAGACTTCTTCAACCTCATTCAAATGAAATTATTATTTGAAGAGATGTTAAATTTGATGAAAATATCTTAGCTTGTGAGCCTAATTCATCGTTTGTGCCTCCTTCGGCCTGTGATCCATCTTCAGCATTTGATCCATCTTCTATTCCTATTATGGTTTCTTCTTCTTCAGATGATAACAGTGAGGATGAAAATCAACCTCCTCCTACTCGCCTTCCTCTAGATAAGTCCATTGAACATGAACCTGAACTAGCACCATTGCTTCCTAGATGGGTCCGTTCAACATGAGAAGCAATTGTTGATCTTGTTGGTGATCCTTCATATCATCGTCGAACACATTCGCATTTCCAATGAGCTTATTCTCTTTTGGATCAAGTTTCATAGATTCATGATCGAGAGACATTTGCAGAAGCTTCAAGTCATCCATATTGGGATACATCAATGAATGAAGAGTATTTTTCGTTAATGGAAAATGATACTTGGGATATTGTACCTCTTCTGAAAGGAAGAAAACTTGTCAAATTTAAATGGGTCTACAGAACTAAATATGCATCAGATGGAAGTGTTGAAAGACACAAGGCTCGATTAGTTGCCAACAAATTATCCCAAGTTGAAGGAATTGACTATAATGAAAACTTTTCCCCTGTAGCCAAAATTAATTCCATTTGTCGTGTTCTATCCCTTGCAGCCTCACATAAATGGAAGGTCCATCAAATGGATGTCAAATCTATCTTCTTGCATGGGGATTTGCAAGAAGAAATATACATGGAACAACCTCCTGGCTCTGTCCAGAATCATTCGAGCCTTGTTTTTCTCCTTAAGAAATATCTTTATGGTCTTAAGCAAGATCCTCGAGCTTGGTATGCGGACAACTTTCTTCTTGATATCGGCTTTTCTAGATGTCATTCTAGCCCTAATGTATGTACCAAGAAAGTAGGAAGCCATCTCATAATCCTTGTTCTTTATGTTGATGAGCTTATCTTCATTAGAAGTGACCCAAAAAATTTAAACCATGTTCAAATCATCCTTAAGAAGAGGTTTGAAATGAACAACTTAGGTTATTTGCACTATTTCCTTGGACTCCAAGATTTTCAAACCAAGGAAGGAATTTTTCTTTCCCGGTCTAAGTATGTTTGTGACCTTCTTCATCGCTTTCACATGGAATATTCAAAACTGACCCCTTATCCCTTATAGTCTAGAGTCAAACTTGGTGCCACCTGTACTAATTCTCCCGAAGTTGATGCCACTTTGTACCGTCAATTAGTTGGTATCCTCTTATACTTGACTCATACTCATCTTGATATTTCCTTTGATATTGGTCTGGTTGGTCAGTATATGCAAACACCCAATGAAAGCCATTGGAAAGAATCTAAAAGGATAATTTTGTATGTCTAGGGTACAGTTTAGTTCGGGATACATTACATCTCGGGGGGGGTCCTTTATTGGTTGGTTTCACTTATTCAAATTAGTTCGATGACCCTAATGATCGAAATTTTACTGCAGGTTAAGTTTTCATCCTTGGTTCAGGACCTGTCATTTGGGCATGAGAGAAACAACAAAATATTCCTATTTCTTCAGCAAAAGAAAAGTCTCGAGTAGCAGTTAATGCAAGTTACAAATTCTTGTGGCTTCGACATATCCTTTCAGAGTTTGGATTCCAATAGAAGCATCTAACCACCCTTTGGTGCGACAATCATAGTGTCATCAAGCTCGCTAAAGATATAGTTCAACGTAAGCGCATCAAACACATAGAGTTACACATGCACTTCATCAGAAAGCTCATTCATGATCATGTTATTAAAGTTCTATTTTTCCCTACAGAAGATCAAGTTGCAAACATTTCACAAAGACTCTTACAGAAGTGAAGTTTTCCAAACTTCGATCAATTTTAGGAGTTCAGGAGGTTGTCATTAAGGGGGGATATGCTCTAATGTCTCCTTCATTTTCCTATTGTGTCGCCTTTGTAAATACTTCAATCTTATCCCAAGTTGTTCTTAAGGGGGGATGTTAGGATATTTAGACACTTAGGATTTAGTAAAGATCAAATTGGTCTAATGTGTCGTTAGGTAAAAGTGTGTTTCTTTAGTATGCATTTGTAGTTAGGTAATCTGACGGACACAATATGTTCTCGACAAAGAGTGATCTGACGGTTCATATTCTCCTTGACATTAACAGCTACATTGATATGTGGCTTAACACCTAATTGGTCCATCATCTCTATCTAAAGATCATGAAGGGCCATTTTCCGATGATTGATTGTGATAAACTCTCTTGTAAATATCTTTGTAATATTTTTATTTTGCATTAATAAATTTCTCCAAGTGGCCACGTTGGTTGGGATCGTGGATGTTTCCCCTGTTGATTTTTATATAAGAGATAATATGAGATGATATATGATCAACATATTATTACAATGATGAGTGTTCCATATATAGAGAACATATGGTGACCATCCATGAAAGGATGTGTTCCTTGGATAATAAGTAACTATTTATTATTATTATTACTTATTATATATATTATTTAATAATCAATAATTATATTATTAATTACTAATCTAGGAGAATGTCTTCCCGATGTTTTCCAAACATCAACACTCCCTCTCAATGAGGGAGACATTCTGCATCATGTCAAGTTTGTCTCTTAAGTATACAAACTTCACCCTAGACTTGTGACACTTGTCTATCAGTCCTTGGAGACGTCTCTCTCCCACCTGAATCGAGGTGAAACTCCCCTTGTGGCTCTCCCTCTAAGCCAACTGACTCTCTCTAAGATCAGGATCATTCTGGGTCTGCATGTGATAGTATCTAGCATCTCAAGTCTTTATCATTCCTAGTCAAATCAACATGACTAAAAAGAAATCCTACACATGGGTCATTCACCACAAGTACACCCTTGTGAGTGAGTGTCATCCTGATGCTATCTAACACATGGAAATCACCTCGAGTCCATATCACTCATTTTCATGCTCAAGGAAGGACTATGTCTGGGCCCATTTACCATAAGTACACCCTTATGATAAATGTATCATATATCCCTTGGTCTACATCCCAATATAGAACAAGGTTTGCTTGATGCTTACTCGGGGCATTGTAGAAAAAGGTCTATCACACATGGCACTCCCATGTGAACTTCTAGAGGATAATCCCTCTAGAAACACTGGGGTCAACTCCCCATAGTTTGTAACATCAAGGTCAACTCCCTTGACATTTCCTCATGTGCTCTCCACAAGGGACGTGTCATCATGTGCTCTCAACAAGGGACGTGTCATCATGTGATCTCCATAAGGGACGTTGGGATATAATCCCAAACCCACTTGTCCCTCTTGGATAAGTGTCCTCACATATCAACTCAACTCATTCACAGAGGAGTACAATCTAGACTTCTAGAGGCTACTCTCTCTAGAAACACTAGGGTCAACTCCCCATAGTGTGTGACGTCAAGGTCAACTCTCTTGACGTGTCCTCGTGTTCTCTCCACAAGGGATGTGTCCTCATGTGCCCTCCACGAGGTATGTTGGGATGTAATCCCAAACCCACTTATCCCTCTCGGATAAGTGTCCTCACAGATCAACTCAACTCATTCAAAGAGGAGTACGACCTGGAGAATGTCTTGGGAAGATGAAAACATCAACACTCCCTCTCAATGAGGGAGGCATTCTCTGCCATGACAATGTTGAAATTACTAAGACAACTGAGAGGGGGGGTGAATCATTTGTTATTGTGCTTAAACAATTTTAAGCCTATTAATACATTCTTAATCTTTCTTCAAGTGATCATCAACATTATACAGCATATGGACAATAAAATAATGAGCATCAATCACACATAAGATATACACAGAGACAGAT
>SNQJ01S0309189.1:0-10023 GCA_010110895.2 Picea sitchensis
CAAAGCATCTCAAATAGGTTCCAAGAACTTGTTTACCACTTCTATTTGGCCATCCATTTGGGGTTGATATGAAGTGCTCATATTCAGCTGTGTACCTTGAAGTTTAAATAGCTCCTACCAAAATTTGTTGGTGAATGTGGGGTATTAATATGAGACAATGGAAGTGGGAATACCATGTAGACTAAATATATGGTCCATGAATGATCTGAAATTAGTGCTAAATGCTTCATTCCACTAATTAAGATTCTTATAACAAGCATCTCAATTTCCAGCAATTTTGTTAAAAAATGACTTAATTAATTAAAAAGTGGTATTTAAAGGCTGCAATTTAAATAAGAACTGAAATAACACAGGAAATACTGGGAGTGGGGTAGGAGAGCCAACATGTAGGCCACCTATCCAATGCAGTGTATGATCTAATAGGGACCATAGAACTTGGGATCTAGCTTCTAGGGAACATTATCTTTTAGTGATTTTTTCTATAAGGTTGTATGTGAAAAAACACTTGATTCCCTTTAGAAAAATAATGTTCAAATCTATGCTAGTAAACTTGTATTTCATGACGTAAGCGCACTCACCAAGCATGTCCGCTCACAGGACCTTTCCTTCGACCATGACCCGAAGAACACTAACCGGTCCTTCTATTTCCCTATCGGGAAATCTGCACCCACATAACTCTCTCACGGGATCTCCCTTTTTCCTTATCGGGAAATTGGACTTTGCACTATCGCGAGGTCAATGGTCGAGTGTTGGATTCTCAAAACCCTAAACCTCGACAATAGTCAACGCTGAACTTTTCTTCCCTCTATCGGGAGTTCTCCTATCATGATTTTGCTACTTGCGATATCAAACAACTTGCATCCCCGACTCCCAACTCCCAATATGCCGAAACCCCGACAACATGTGCGAGTTGACTATTCAACGATCCTTCACTCCATCGACATTTCAGACTTTGCGGTATCGCGAATCCGGATGTAATGAGTTCAGGACTTCTCACCATGAAACTCTGATAAGGTGTGCCACCTGTCCACCACTCTGACTCTTGTTGCCCCACAATATTCTTGTACTCGTCGGGATATCACGTATCGCAATATCGCGATTCCTGTTGCTATGTTTTTACGGAGTTCCAACCCACAAACCCTCGATGCGCGATGTCACGTGTGAATCCGACGGTCCTTGTGACTCAGATCAACGGCCCTGGCCCTCCTGAGCTTTGAACCTCTTGGGAATACCTGGAGTATCTCCGTTGCAGCTCCACGAGATCTAACAGCTCACGGTATTTTGCGAATTCTCCTCAATGAATTCCGACCGTCCGTTCTTCCTTTGGCGATTCCTGCGAATGGCCAAGTGTTCCTCCGCAGAACTCGTCCTTGTGTGTGCAAAATTGCGGTGCCTATTTAAACACTTCATGGGACAAACTCCTTGTGCTTCTCTTGACAATTACTCGAAGGTTCTATACCTCCTGAGCTTTCACACGGCTTCAAATCCTTAGAAAGAAACCTCTTTCTCGCACTCCTTGCAGCAACCTCAAACACTTCAAAGTGTTGAGTTTCTTCGACCCTATGCACACCTGCAATAGCGGTCTCTCAAATAATTCATTCCAGTTCACAACCATGAAACTTTCTCCAGCCTACGCACTCCTTGCATGGCTCCTGTGACCCAATTTCACTCTTGGGCAAATGAGAACAAAAGTTAAACTACCCGAGCCTTCTATCAACGAACTCCTTGTGGACACTTCGACTGCTCTCCTTGCATGAATCCTTGCTCAGATTGAGAAACAATTGAAACTCATTCTCACTTCCTCTCAGACTTCAAACATCAACAAGAAATCCCATACGTAGCATAACAGAAAATGCATAACAGGAAGTAAATATTCATGAGCATAACATTTAAAGATGCATACACAAAGAATATGAACACCATGAGTCTGAATCAATTTTCCTTCTATTAATTCAAGATCTTGTACATGGATTCTGCTACACAGCTCTCTCTATTTCTCTCTATGCTCTTGTTTTCTATCAAATGTTCTTAGCTAATGTTACAATGATACAATGAGGGTGTCTATATCCGTTTTCCCTCCAGCTCCTAAAAACTGTCTAATCTACAATTCAATTCTACCTACTTTACATTTATTAGCATAAATGTCTTCATCTACCTAAGGACGAGAGCAATCCGCTCAAGGTCTATTTACATTACACAAGTGCACTTCATTAAATTATTACATTTATGATTGCGCAACAACTTCCAAGGTGATTTTTCAAAATTTATGCTGGAGCTTGTCCAGCTATCTCTTGCCTTCCGCGCTGGCTTGCTTGATGTGGGCGATGCTCCTGCATCATACTCCCTCACTTGAAAATCTTCATGGGCTCCTGTCCATGTGCTTGTGCACGGTCCGTCCATGCCTTTGTATCTCTGCCTCATTCTCCTAGCTGGCATCTTCTACTGGATGGTCTTTCCATTTGAGCAGATACTCGAAGTACTCTTTCCTTCTGGTCTTCTTACCCACTCGCTTATCCAGTATGTGATCCATCTGCGGCTTCTCTGCAACTGGCTTCTGCTTCCACCACTGAACCTCTGGCTGCTCATCTCCTGTTCCTGCTTCCTTAGGCTTGTATGGGTACAAATCTGAGACATTGAATATCGGAGAGATTGCGATTCCATCCGGTAATTCAATCTCGTAAGCATTTTCCCCGAACTTCTTCAAGACCTTGCATGGTCCGATTTTCTTCATATTGAGCTTATTATATGTCCCTCTCGGGAACCTTTCCTTCCTCAAGTGTGCTAGAACTAACTCACCAAATTCGAACTGAAGTTGTCTCTTCCACTGATCTGCTCTGTGCTTATATTCATGACTTGAATCCAGCAGTCGCTGCTTCACCTGGCTGTGAAGTTCTCTCATCGCCTCTGCGAATTCTTTTGCACTAGCTCTCCTAGTCACAGTCTGTTCTGAATCCCTCAGTTCAGAAACTCCTCTCGGTTGTGTGTCATATACAATCTGAAATGGAATCTTGCCTATGCTCCTATTCACTGAGTCATTATATGCAAACTCTGCCTGTGGTAGTATGTTATCCCAACTGCTGTGGTGCTCTGTCACCAAGCTTCTCAATAAATCTCCCAGACTTCTGTTCACAACTTATGTCTATCCATCCATCCGAGGATGATACGCTGAACTAAACATCAAATTAGTTCCCATCTTCTTCCATAACGTCCTCCAAAAATGCCCTATGAACTTCGTATCTCTGTCCGAAACTATGCTTTTCGGTAGGCCATGAAGTCAAATGACTTCTTTGAAAAACAGGTTCGCGATGTGAGTCGCGTCACTGGTCTTCTGACATGGGATAAAATGTGCCATCTTAGAAAAACTATCCACCACCAAAAAGATAGAATCAAATCCCCTTTGTGTCCTCGACAATCCCAATATGAAATCCATGCTGATTTCATCCCATGGCCTCTTAGGTATAGGCAATGGTTGATACAAACCTGCATTCTGCTTCCTTCCCTTGGAATGCTAGAAAATCCTACATCTGTCTATGAATCTCTTGACCTTTTCTTGCATTCCTGGCCAAAAGTATGATTCGCTCAGCTTTGCGAATGTTTTATCATGACCGAAATGTCTGGCCAATCCTCCACTATGTTTTTCCTTAAGCAAGTTCTCCCTCATGGAGCAATTCGGAATACACAACTGATTACCCTTAAAGACCAATCCTTCCTGGATCCTGTATTCATCCCACTGGCTCCTATCTCTGAGAACTGGATTCTCAGTTGCTGCATACACTTCTTTGAAATCCTAATCATCTGTGTACATGTCCCTGAGATCATCAAAACCTAATGTCTTGACTCGAAAATCCTGCAACAACAAACACTTCCTGCTCAAAGCATCAGCCACTTTGTTAGCAGTACCCGAAATGTGTTTAATCACAAATGTGAAATTCTGCATATACTCTACCCATTTTACATGTCTCCTATTCAACTTCTCCTGTTGAGTCACAAACTGTAATGCCCGATTGTCACTATACAAAACAAATTCTTTCGGGATCAAGTTATGCCTCCACTTCTTCAATGCCTGAATGATAGCATAAAATTCCTTGCCGTATATGGAGTATTTCACCTTCGCCTCATTCATCTTCTCGCTGAAGTATGCAATCGGCCTGTCTTCCTGACTCAAGACCACTCCTATTGCAAACCCGCTTGCATCACATTTCACCTGAAATGTCTTTCAGAAATCTAGCAATACCAAAACCGGTTGTTTCGTGATCTTCTGTTTCAACAAGTTGAAACTTTTTTCGGCCTCTACTGTCCAGTGAAAAGATTTATGTCTTTTCTTCACTGTATCCAACATTGTTGTGCTGATTCCACTGAAATTCTGAATGAACTTTCGGTAGAAACTAGCCAATCTGTGAAAACTTCTCACCTCAAAAATATTTTTCGGTGATGGCCAATTCTTGATCACGTCCACTTTCTCTGGATCCATTCTCAACTTATCTGCAGAAATAAAAAATCCCAGATAAATGAGCTCCGTCTTCATGAATGAATATTTCTTCATGTTTATCAACAGCTTCTCCTGCTGTAGCTTCTTCATCACTATAGCCAAATGCTTCAAGTGCTCTGTCACTGATTTACTGAAAATCAGTATGTCATCCAAATACACGATGACAAATTTCCCGATGAAATCCCTCAGGACTTCGTTCATCAACCTCATGAAGGTACTCGGTGCATTTGTTAATACAAATGGCATAACAAGCCATTTATACAATCCTTCATTTGTCTTGAAGGTTGTCTTCCACTCATCGCCTTCTCTCATGCGAATCTGGTGATATCCTCTTTTCAAATCAATCTTTGAAAAGAATTTTGCTCCACTCAAGCAATCCATCAGATCATCCATCCTTGGCAATGGAAATCTGTATCTGATAGTTATTTTTTTGATTGCCCTTGAGTCAGTACACATCCTCCAGCCTCCATCTTTCTTCGGACTGAGTATTGTTGGAATAGCACATGGACTCAAGATTTCCTTGACCAACCCTTTGTCCATCAAATATTGGACTTGTCTCTTAACCTATTCATTCTCTTGTGGTGTCAATATGTACGTGACCTTGTTTGGAAAACTGGCTCCTGGTATGAGGTCAATATGATGACTCACACTCCTTATCGGTGGCAACGAACGAGGTAATTCGTCCACAACTATATCAGCGAACTCTTCCAGCAGTTCCTGAATCTCCTATGGTAAATCGTCTACCCTTGTGCTGGTCAAAAAAATCCTCAGTTTCTTGACCACAAAGAATTGTGGATTTTCTTTCTTCTTAACCTCTATAAGAAGTTCCTTCCCACTCATGAGAAGTACAGTGTTGCTTACCTCTGGCTTCACCTCTTTATCCTTAATCGGAAGTAACATATGGGTTCTCCCATTCTTCTCCAGGGTATATGTGTTCATTCTCCCATCATGAATCACATTTCTGTCATATTGCCATGGCCTTCCCAGCAATAAATGACAAACATCCATGGGAATAACATCACACAAGATCCTATCATTATATCCCCCTATCTTGAATTCAACTAAACACTGTTTAGTGACAGTTACCTGATGTCCCTTTTGCAACAAGGAAATTATGTATGGGCTCATATGATCAATCGTCTCCAGCTCCAACTTTTCTACCGTCTCGGTTGAAATGAGATTATCAGTGCTTCCACTATCTACAATAACCTTGCACACCCTGTCCTTGGTCTGGCAAGCAGTCTGGAATAACCTGCTCCTCTGGACTGAACTCTCCACCTCCTTCTCAGGTGTCAAAAGAGCTTTTCGCATCATAAGTGATCTTCCGCCTTCAACGTCTTCTACCTCAACATCCTGCCTCTGCGCTTCGGTGATGTGAGCTTCTCCAGTCTCCTTCTTTTTGTCAGGACACTCATAAGACTTTTGCCCATTCTTTCCACACGTGAATCATATGATAACTCCACCTCTTCCTCTTTCTCTACCTCTAGTACGAGGAAAAGTATTTCCATCAGCATAATCTCCTCTCTACTCATTATGTTGTCCTCGCTGTTTAGCATATTGTCCACGCTGTGAACTTCCACCTCTCTCAATTCTAGTCTGAGGTTTCTTCCAGTCTTCCTGGGGCTTCTAGCTTCTGTCCTGGGCAACAAATTTGCCTCTAGGCTGGCTTCTGCCTCTGCCTCTCTGACCTTGCTTTTGGCTCAGTTTTTCCTAAGCTTTCAGAGCCAATTGATAAGCATCTTCCACCATTCGGATGGTTAGCATGCTTAATTCATCCTGAATATCATATCTCAGACCATTCAGATATCTAGAAACCTTCTCATCATCGCTCTCCTGATGACCTGCCCTGATGTTCAATCTGTAGAACTCCTCAATGTATTCTTTCACTGTCATCATCTTCTGTCCTAGGTTCTGCATTCTCCTGAACAGAGTGATTTGATAATTCCTGGGGATGAATTTCACTTTCATCTTCACGATCATCCTATCCCAGCTCTTGATCTTTTGCTTTCCCTTGCAGTGTCTGTTAGCTTGTAGCTCATCCCACCACAATGCTGCATGTCCTTTCAGTCTCGTGACAACATGCTTGACCTTCTTGTCCTCTTCAACTTCTTCATAGTCAAAGTAGGTGTCTAGAGCTCTAATCCAATCTAGAAGCTCCTCTGCATCCAAGTTTCCCTCGTAAACTGGAATGTCCATTTTCTCTCTTGCACCCATCTTGGCAATAGCTCTGATCAAATGCTCGTTTGATGCATCTTTAGCTGCAAATTCCTCTTCATGTTCAACCTCAACCTCATTTTCGGAATCACTAAGATCCCCCGCACTGGCTGCGCGTCTTTGCGTTGTCTCCATATCTTCGAGTCTAGCATGGAGATCACGCATTTGTCTCTCCATAACTAGATCTGTCATCTGTATGCCCCTTCTCCTCGATATTTCCCTATCCTATGGATCGGGTGATTGTCTATCTCTCCTTGGTGGCATGGTGAATTCTCTTCTTTCTCTGCTACAGAAAGTAAAGACTCTTTCTGTGCTCTGATACCACTTGACGTGTATCAGAGTGCTCATTCTCTCTTGCTTCTCTTGCCTGAAATATACAGACAAGAATACGATCTGATACCACTTGACGCAGGCATGCTCACTAATCACGTCCACTCACATGATCTTTCCTTCGACCACGGCCTGAAGAACACTAACCGGTCCTTCTATTTCCCTATCGAGATAATCTGCACCTACAAAAATCTCTCACGGGATCTCCCTTTTTCCTTATCAGGAAATCAGACTTCGCACTATCGCAAGGTCAATGGTCGAGTGTTGGATTCTCAAAACCCCGAACCCCGACAATAGTCAACGCTGACCTTTTCTTCCCTCTATCGGGATTTCTCCTATCGCAATTTCGCTACTCGCGATATCAAACAACTTGCATTCCCGACTCCTGACTCTCGATATGTCGAAACCCCGACAACACATGCAAGTTGACTATTCAACGATCCTTCACTCCATCGACATTTCAGACTTCGCGGTATCGTGAATCTGGATGTAATGAGTTCAGGACATCTCACCACAAAACTCCAATAAGGTGTGCCACCTGTCCACCACTCTGACCCTTGTGGCCCCACACTATTCTCGTACTCGTCAGGATATCACGTATCGCAATATCGTGATTCCTGCTGCTATGTTTTTATGGAGTTCCAACCCAAGAACCCTCGATGTGCGATGTCACGTGTGAATCCGATGGTCCTTGTGACTCAGATCAATGGCCCTGGCCCTCCTGAGCTTTGAACCTCCTGAGAATACCTGGAGTATCTCCCTTGCACCTTCGCAAGATCTAACAGCTCACGATATTTCATGAATTCTCCTCAAGGAATTCCGACCGTCCGTTCTTCCTTTGGCGATTCCTGTGAATGGCCAAGTGTTCCTCCGCGAAACTCATCCTTTTGTGTGCAAAATTGCGGTGCCTGTTTAAACACTTCATGGCACAAACTCCCTGTGCTTCTCTAGACAATTACTCGAAGGTTCTATACCTCCTGAGCTTTCACACGGCTTCAAATCCTTAGAAATAAACCTCTTTCTCGCACTCCTTGTGGCAGCCTCAAACACTGCAAAGTGTTGAGTTTCTTCGACCCTGTGCACACCTGCAGCAACGGTCTCTCAAATAATTCATTCCAGTCCACAACCCTGAAAATTTCTCCAGCCTGCGCACTCCTTTCACGACTCTTGTGACCCAATTTAACTCTTGGGTGAATGAGAAAAAAAGTTAAACTACTTGAGCCTTCTGTCAACGCACTCCTTGTGGACACTTCGACTGCACTCCTTGCATGAATCCTTGCTCAGATTGAGAAACAATTGAAACTCATTCTCACTTTCTCTTAGACTTCAAACATCAACAAGAAATCTCATACACAACATAACAACAAATGCATAACAGGAAGTAAATATTCATGAGCATAACATTTAAAGATGCATACACGGAGAATATGAACACCATGTGTCTAAATCAATTTTCCTTCTATTAATTCAAGATCTTGTACATGGAGTTTGCTACATAGCTCTCTCTGTTTCTCTCTATTCTCTTGTTTTCTATCAAATGTTCTTAGATAATGTCACAATGATACAATGAGGGTGTCTATATCCATTTTCCCTCCAGCTCCTAAAAACTATCTAATCTACAATTCAATTCTACCTACTTTACATTTATTAGCATAAATGCCTCAATCTACCTAAGGACGAGAGCAATCCGCTCAAGGTCCATTTATATTACACAAGTGTGCTTCATTAAATTATTACATTTATGATTGTGCAACAACTTCCAAGGTGATTTTTCAAAATTTATGCTGGCGCTTGTCCAGCTGTCTCTTGCCTTCCGCGCTGGCTCGCTTGATGTGGGCGATGCTCCTACATCATTTCATTTGATTTTTCACCATAAACAAGTTTTCCTTGAGGGTACATATACTAGCTTGTTTGGTGTGAAACCTTTATATGATGCCTAGACCTTGGAGGTTCCTGGTACATATAATGCCACTAATAGGGGATTTTGGCCATAAACAACTCCATGATAAGTGATATTATACCACCATTCGGCCATGGGAAGACAATGTGCCCATTGGTATGGTTTTTCATAATAAAAACATCTCAAATAGGTATCGAAAAAATTGTTGACCACTACTATTTGTCCATCTAGTTGGGGATGACATCTAGTTCTCATATTCAACTATGTACCTTGAACTTTGAATATCTCCTACCAAACTTTGTTGGTGAATGTGGGGTCCTAATCTAAGACAATGGAAGTGGGAAAAACATGTAGCTTAAAGATATGGTCCATAAATGATCTGAAATTAGATCTAAATGCTTCATTCCACTAATTCAAGTTCTTATCACAAGCATCTCAATTTCCTACAATTTTGTTAAAAAATGGCTTAATTAATTCAAAAAGTGGTATTTAAAAACTGAAATTTAAACAAAAACCAGAACAACATATGTGTTATCACTGAAATTTTGTCCGCACATGGTTACAAGAACTCAGCATAATCAAACAGTAATGAAGTCATTCATGGCCTTGAATTAATATCACAGCATTCAAAAAGGTCAAAAACTATACAAAGTAGTGCAAAATTGAAGAGCGCTTTACAGAAGTTGGGCGCGCACGCGCATGTGCATAATAGGAATGTAGAAGGTGCGCATACGTGCACGATGCATGCATGTTGGAGCAAAAATCCATGCACCTGCTAAACGACGCATTCATGAATGTGGTTGGCCTCCCAACCACTTATGGATCAGCTCCCAAGTCGATTTGACCTCCAAATCCGGGCTGGATTTGAATGGTGGGCTGGTCAAAGACCTAATAATGCCCTAAATGGCCTCTTTTCACACTACAAGGCAGTTAAACAAAAGCCCAAAGCAATGCTATAAAAATCCATGAATGCACCTCATTTTCTCAAGGAATTCTAAGTAATGTTATGCTACCTATATTGTTTTAAGGACTCCATCCTTGACAAGAGCACATTGGCACCATTTCATTGAGCAATCCACCTCTCCATTGA